>JASAMV010008985.1:0-16699 GCA_030248065.1 Rhynchonema sp. JSB1_4
AAAATGTACTTTTTAGGAATGGATCGTTACCGAATGGCCAAAACCATCGACTCTTGACAGTTTCTGGGCACTTGTGTTCGACCACGGCTGTCATACGGTAGTGAACTTGACAAATCAGGGACTCAGGCTTAAAGTTAGATTATTTCACGAATTTCTGTTCCTTTTTGTTATTTGTCAGTTATATTTACGAAACCACTGTTTCGTTTTGACAGACCTACCCCAAACTCGTGCACGACAAAGGCAAACAAGTGTACGGACCATTTGTTGTTGAAGTTGTCAATTATCAAGCATATCCTACAATGACCTCACACACTGTCAAAGTGATGAAACGGGTATGTTTCTTCGCTAATTTAAAGGTCTGATATGATTCATACATACTTGCTGTTATTCATAATTGTGTCTACAGCCAGTTTTTGAAGATGGTTTCTGGCACATGAGTAGGCCTGCCATCAACGTACTTGCTCCTTTTGTGATGAAGGTGTCTTCCACTTTGCCACTTCTAAGAAGAGTTAGTTTATGTTGGGTTTAGCGAGTGAGGTTGCCGTTCATGGGAAAACCATCCGTTTAAGATTATTTGCATTTGGCAAAGAGTTAATTTGCATTGTGATAAGCGCTTGCATTGTTTGTGATTGTAGCTATTGAGCATGATCGCCGAAATTTGAGCATTTTTATGTTTGCATGCCACGTGGGCCCGCCAATACCAGTCTTGCTTTTTTTGGCTGCTGAACGCACTGTTACGGGTCTTTAATTATATTCTGCATCTTTAATTTTTTTAATTATTGCCCTATTGTTTTCGTCTGATCAAAGTCGAATCACGCAATTCAATTGTTTATGTTTGATTCACAGAGATCCAACGACAACATGGACGTGCTGCTGAAGAAGAACAAGGATGACGATGCTGCCCACCAGAAACTGGTACAGCGAATCTCCTCAAAAGCGAATCTTTCCCTTCTTTCAAAGACTAGATCAATATCAAATAAAAGCACAACCAAAATCACCAAGAAAAAAGCTAAAATAACCAAGAAGACACTCGCCAACTCATTGCCACAACCGACTGCACTCGCACGCTCCTTGGCACTAACTACCGCTTCGACCACTCTCCTCACCAAAGCACTGCCTCCCAACTTGCCCTCCTTCCCGGGAACAATAGGTGTACCTGGCCAACCTCCTAGACGTTCCGGGGCAGCTGACAAATCTGGCAAGAAACCCGCCAACCCTGGGAAATTCGGTGATTATGAGCCGCACGGGACCGTCAGAATGGACGAAGTCGCTGAATTCTACCGGCATTTTTTCACTGTTCGCTTGGACGGTTTTCATTGGGTTTCCCCGCTGTTGTGCTTCGCGTTGTCGCCGTTTTGCACCTCCTAGTTTTGTCTGCAGAATGCATGACCTGCAGCTGTTGTTGCCATTCGACTTCAATTGAGTTCTCTCTATAGATTATTTTATTCCTTTGCTTTTCATTATATGCCGCTTTATTTCTTTTATTTCACTTTCAGAACAGCATACTCTCATTCACAATACATCGCTCTGAAGCTGGAAAGGTACCATACCATCACAAAATGGTCACCAGTGCCTTCGCCTTTGTTGCACTGAACTTTTCACTGGAACCTGCCCTAACACTGATCCTGATTAAGTGATTATGCTTTTCTTAAGTAACCCGTCATTCACCCTTAACCTTTGTATTTTTTAACTTAATTTAGATCCATGTTTATTGTACTTGTGTGGTAGTAAGGCAGCATCTTCCGTAATTTGTTGTCATCTGTGTTCCATACACTCTTCAACACGCAGCTGCTTTGCTTCGATACTTTCACACTCGAGCGTGTCGCTTCAAAATCCACCCAAACGTCCTAGGCAGTCATCGTAGTCTTTTGACGCGTGAGCGATTGACGTGAAGACACAAAGCAAAGTTTGCGTGTGTGTGTGTGTGCGCAGAAGAAATCATAAATGTGTAAAAATTGGGTTTAAATTCATATTTTTCGAACGATGTCCAATGTTTCAGCAAATGCAAATCAGCGAAATCATGGCTAATTCGGGAGTCGGCGGTTCGAGTGATGACTTTCGGATATGTTGTGTCGTGCAGGTGAAAGTCTGGCCAATACAACACAAGGTTCGCATAAATTTTGACGTTTCAAAATGTGATCATCACTTCAAATCTATCGTTTTCAGGTGCCAATATCGACCTCAGGGTTGGTTGATGTGATCAAAATGGTACGATCATGGCGCAAACGTGCGCCGGACAGACCCGAGACCAAGCCGACGATTGTGCTCTCGCAGTGAGTGTACTTTTCAAATGCTGAAAATAATTTTACACAATTTGAGTGTGATATTTTTCCACCTCTCTTCGCAGCAATGGCGTTTCACGCGTCGGCATATTTCTCGGCGCCAACTGCTGCATCGATCAGATGGACGCCGATTCCGAATTCGATGTCTTTCACGCCGTCAAAATGATTCGAATCAATCGACCGCAGATCATTGATACCAAGGTACTGCACATACCGTAATCCTGCGTGTGACCACCGTAATTTGGTGGATGTCTTGCACGACACCTTGCAAATAACTGATGTTTCAGGACGAATACAAATACCTCTATGACCTAATGCTTCACTGGTACGTCATGAACCCAGAGTACAGGGTTGCATCACAGAAGGCGTTAGCCGCGGCAGCCTTGCCCGTTGCCACCGCGGCCACACACGAACAGGACGGGGTACTACCACAACACGTGACCTCGAATCATACGTGACACCCGTAGCATTTCTGAAATGGGCAAAGTAAGGCCGATGCGACATATTGATTGACACGATCCGGTTATGTACAGCAAGATCATCTCTGAAACTGTGACATTTTTAATGAAGCTGCTATTTCACTAATATTGCTCAAACTTTTTTGGAGCTTCTTGGATGAGAATGCACATTTTGAGTTTCATCGGGCCTTGGGATTGGAAAATAATGTAAGGTCAGTGTTGGGCTCACCTTTTCAAACTCGAGGTCTGAAATGAGAGCTAATGTGCTAGATTCGTTGCCAGGCAAGTTACTGTACTTGCTGGATATTTGGGGCAAAAAATGAGCACAAACCACTTGAACATTGCCAAAAACTGCAAATCTATATATTTATTTGTCGGAATTCTTTCCAGATTTTTATTTCTTTGTCTTCTCTCTTTGTGTCTTTGTACGAGAACAGATCTACAACGGTGTTTATGTACTGTGCGTGTCATCACTCAGTCATTTGCACGTAATGCACAACCCAATCACTATTATTTGGATACAAAACGACGAAAAAAACGTGAAAATGATAAAAATTATAAAACTTATTCGTGATGGATGTGTCATTGTTGCCAAAGGGTTCAAGAAGCTATTTATGTACCCCATCATAACGGTCTACTGCAAAAACGCCAAGAGGCAATAAAAATTTTAGTTTTCTGTTCCTGAAAAAAAGGAAGACTGGCACACAGTTCAACACAGAAAGAACAAACATAATAGTCTTTTTTTTTTGAAGTCCCGTCACGACCTTTCTCAAAAATTAAACGAACTAATATTTTAAGATTGGCATGGCGTGCTAAAATTTTAATATGGCTCTCATGTCAACGGTGCGCAGAAAGATGCACGTACAGGTGCATAAGTTGCTTGTGTGCCACATCAGCTACAGGCAAGCTGGGGTTGGCATTGCTTGATGCCTTGCACATGTATTTCGAAACATTAAAAACTAGAATAGCGAAAACGGGTACTGAACTTCTTCAACAACATTCACAAAAACCAAGGCGCTTCGCTCTCGCATGATAATTTTCGATGCTCTGTGCTGTTAACTGTTGGATTTTGCTCGATTCCATGGACTTGCTGCTCAATGATTCCCGGTAAATTTTCGAAGTGCGTTGCCGGGTGAAGCTTGTTATTTTCTTCTATAGTTCGCGTGTACCATCAAGAGGGACTACGCATGCAGTATGCACATGAACGTCTATATTGTGAGGCTGGCATACACACAGTCTGAGAAGAGCATTCTAAAATCAATAATCTCCCAACCACATCCTGTTCCACGCACCAGTCAATATTATAAAACCAATTGCGTTTGCTGTGCAGTTTGCCACGGGCACATCAAAGGCAGACTGGCTGATCACCAGTTTTGCACCCAAGTCCCGGCGGGCACAAAATGTCGCACGTGTTGACATGGGTGGTTCTGGTACATGTTTAGCTTTAGCAACATGCTCCTGCTGTAACAACAGAATCACCCAAAGGGCCGCGCATGATTTACCGGTTGAATAAACCTGATAATGGTACTGACTGCGTGGGAGTCGCTCTTGAGTCGCCTAATGGTCGAGATCATGACGATGGGTTGCCAACCCACGGTCCGAACATTGTGCGTGACACGAGTCCTACTCGCGTTTGGTCCGTGAGTGTACGATATGTGCGCTCAATACTTGACCGCAACGTTCCTTTTGCAAAAGATCCCTTAAATTGTAACTCTAATACATAGGCGATGGCCAATGTTGCATATTCCCGAGTGAGTGCCTTTTGTTATTATCGAAATACGAAGCCCATTAAGCGCCTCGTGTCCACTTGATAGACACGTATTATATGTAGGTGACGCGTGAAATCTACCTTATCTTATCACGACAAACTTGAGTGCAAATACTTGTGTGTGGTTATGTTGGACAATGAGCGTATGCCTGACATCAGAAAGTACACTTAGTGACACGTAATGGAAACTCTTGCCCAACATGAGCATTGCCGACAGATAAGGTCAAACAAGGTGTTCCTCTATCAACAAATGGCGCTAAAAGGCTTCGGTTTTATGCACACCTATATTTGGCACCATCACTGCCTAACACCAAAACACTAATGTATGAAAAGTCATGCGGTAAATAAAATTTGCTTTCATTCATATTGCTTTTTTCTCAGGAAACAAAACGGTTATCTGTACCGGTATCTGGATATTTCTATCAGCCATCATCAGTTATAACTTTCTGATCGAAAATTCTTATTTACAAAATTTGCTGATTTCAATAATCAGTTATGGCCAAATGCGAACAACTGAACAGCGAAGCGGTTCAGAATCTATTCACCCAAGCGCGTAACGTGCTTGAATGCGCCTATTGCCCGTACAGCAAGTTCCCGGTCGGCGCTGCGCTGCTGTGCAAAGATGGAACCGTGATTACAGGTGAGTCGTGAAAATGAAAACTGCAGTCCAGGTTCGAGGGCTGGGGCCTGTCGATTGTTGGCATGCCGATCGGTGGTGCCATGAACAAAGCACATGAAGCCGTCTCAACATTTTAAGTACTACAATTGTTGGACTTATTAACGCGCTAATTTTGACCATAGTGTGAGAAGCTAAAAAATTGTAGAAAGATACCCGAGTGCCGCGATCATCAATTTTGACACAAACCTGCTCGGTGTGAGAAAAAAGCTCACACACAATATCAATAATCAGGCAATCAACTGGGAAAAATTCACCAGAAAGTGACACTATACAATGATGTCAGGTTGCAACGTCGAGAACGCATCCATCGGCGGCACCATTTGTGCCGAGCGATCGGCGTACACGCGCGCCGTGTCGATGGGACGCAGGGAGTTTGTGGCTGTCGCCGTCGTTTGGTGAGTGAAACTGGGATGTTTCTGAGAATTAGGATGAGTTCTGGTAAAAAAAGCCTGTTTGCGAACAGACTTTTGACTGGTTGTATACCCATAAGTTGTAATGACTGATCAGCAAAGCTGGACTGTACCTGGCGCACAGCCGCTGCACGTTTCACTTTCTGGTCCATTTGCTGCATATTCGCACTGACGATGTCCTGGTGCACCATCAGTATGCAAGGCGGCAGCCAAAACTCACGATCGTTCACTATTTAGAATTCAAGTGTTCCTGAGAGTTTCATCATTTCAGCAAACATTTCGAATTGGCCTATCCGTGCGGTCTCTGTCGTCAGTTCATGTCCGAGGTTAGATGACAAACGGGCCTCCTTCATATTTGACACTTTTATTACTTTTTGCTTAAAACTTTCAAAGACAACTTTATCGACTACATAGGAATGACCAACCTGATGTTTGTTTCAGTTCGGTGACATCGCCGTCTACGTCGGCAACGACAGTGAATGGAGCAAAACGCCCGTTCGATTGTTGGGTGATCTGATGCCGCATTCGTTTGGACCACAACAGATGGCATCCTATTCGAACTCAAAGTCCGAGTGATATATATATTTTCTGTTCTTTTGCTTTATCAGGAAAAATCATTTCCGTTAAATCAGTTTTTTTCGCGATTTAGCGCCTAACTTTATTGAATACTTTATTGTCTTCCTGTCGCTGCTGTTATTCCTTGTGACTGTATTTCTTTGACAACGTTTGAAGAAGTGTACTGTTGTGCCACGGTTTGGTTTCGATGTTTTTGCACGAATAAACTTGCGAGTATGCAAGAACCTTACCTATGCAGACAAAAAACGTATTTATTATTTCGGTAAGAATACTTATAGTTTGGTCGGAAAAAGTAAGGCAATCGACATTATCAGCTATTTTCCCTTCAAACATCGCTAACGAATTTACAATCCAAGCAAGTCACGATAATACCATGCTTTACCGCAATCACCCAGACATAATCTTGCTGTTGTTTTGCATTGTGCTCGCAGGTTGCATTATTTTTCAAGTCAAGTATTTTTGCAAAACATACTTTATTGAAAAAATTGAGATGAAAAATCTGTTTCAAGCACGCCTCGACCAAGACGACCGATCGACCAAATTCGAATTTCATGAAGCACTAAACAGCTGCTCAAAAGATCACTCCTATCTCATTGACACCGTAAGCAAGGAAGAATGCCAACGTAAATGTCTGGAAACATTGGATTGCTGTCAGATTAAATATCCATTCAAGAGCGAGCGTCAATGCGCTCTTTTGACACCTGACATAACGAGACCAACATTCATGACGTTTCCCATTCCGCAATGCAAAGTGTACTCCGTCAAACCAAGTTGGTGCACACAATTTGCTCAAAAAAATCACAGATTTTTCGCAAATCAAAAGTTTTAAAATTTAAAAATTCAGAAATCGAATCGAACTCGACCAAAATGTGCACCGTTTCTGGCCCCGGCGACAACAAGCAGTGCAAGATGTGCCATCGAGGTGCACCATCAACATGCGACAATCAAAATGAAGCGATCAATTGTGTGAACGATGAAAATTGTGATGCCAATAAGGATTGTTACGGTGGGAAATTGGCAACTTGACGTAGGTATACAAATGTAGTGTTATAGGTACGTGTTGGTTTGTGATCACGTGACCATCTGGGTCACTCGCACTGACGATGACCTTGTGCACCGCCCGTCTCTGTGAATACAGGTACAGTAGTAACACGTAACGCATCCAAAAGAAGTACAGTGGTGGGCAATTAGGTCAAGAGCGCAGACGGCAAGCTTGCCTCAACAAACACAAAACTGTCAAACAAAATCATCTGATAAAACAGCACTTTCCTTTCAATACGATCTTTTTATGTCTTCTACAGCTTGTTCGAAGTTCGACCCCATCCGCTACGCAGTTGACTACGCCAGGCCAGTATCGGTTGAACGCGGTTACCATTCGTTGGGGTCACAAGCTCAAGTTGCATGTCAGTCGGGCTTCTATTGGGACAACGACGGAAAAGACGGGAAACGGGAGTACACATGCGGAAATGACGGGCAATGGGTGACGGCCAATCACACACAACCACCATTCTGCTATGCTGGTTAGCCTTCTCGTTATTTCGGATGTTTGTTCACCGAGTGCATGCCAGGCGCACGTTTTCACGTCAGACAGGCTGGTAAGAAACTTGGATCATACTTGGTGATCGGATCGCATCAGTTAAAATTTATCTGATCCAATCACAATGTTTGATACTGTCCATACAGTTTCCATTCCAATGAGTGGAATGAAGTAATTTTTCTGTGATCGGGCAAGGCTTGATCGCGCGGTACTAGTATTCTTTTTTTAAATATGAAATACCAAAACCCAGCTCACCCACGTGCCTTTTCCACAGGTTGCCCCGTGCCTCCCATCAAGCACTCGATCGTGTTGGGGAAGAAGTTCAAACGATCCTCCCTCGGCGTGGCATGCCCCCACCATGACGTCATCGCAGTTCGATGCAACCGCGGCTACAGGTGGTATGACACACGGACACCTGAGGTTGGTGACGTCATAGGTCTTATCAGATTCAATAAGTTTGTAGATGGGGCTTGAACATTTCGACATTTCGAACTTGGTGAACTGTCGCGAAATGGGGCTAGAAAGAGTTCGGATACGTGTTTTGTAAGGTAGCAACTTCCACGCTGTCCTAAGGGCAGCAGTACTTTTCGAAATATCGTGCTCAAAAAGCTTTTCAACGGATTGGATTGGATAACAGACCAATCCGATCTCCGTGCAACTGGTTTTGAATTATATTTCGCCTTAGCAGCGATCAGGACTGATGACATGACGGTCAAAACACTGTGGTTCGCAATTTCTTGCGTATTTTTAAAAATGTTGTATAATCGATATCTTTGCTTAGTGAGCGCTCCAGTTTTGTCCCAAGTCTTCCACATATGCCCCCGGTCAACAACCTTGTCGTTCCACAGCCACAGGCGCGAACGCGAAGCAAAACAACCGAACATCATCAAGATCAAGAACTGCTCGTTGCCAAATGCACGCCTAAAGGGTATTGGGTGGAAATAATGAGATTGGGGAATGAAATTGGAATGGAAGAGCACCCAATGGAAGAAAACTTGGAATGTGAGTTCTCTATAACCGTGAGAGTTTTGATGTTTCATCACGCTTGTGCCTTACTCCTGCCTGTGGATGTTTGAACCCAGAAGTGAACAGGTCAAACTATGGCACCATGTTCGCAGGTGTACCACGTGCATCTGGCCCGATCGACGAAGATGCAGCATTCGAATGCAACTATCAGCCGTACACCATTGCCACCATCGTGCTGAGTGTGTTGTTGCTGTTGTTCGTTGTTGCCACCGTGGCCGCGATTGGATGGATGATTGGCACTGCGCACAGGGACAATCTACAGTGCGTGCAACCTTAGGCTGGATGATGTTTCATTGTTTGGTTCATTTCGGCCCAGTGAAACACCACGGTATTTGGCTTATGAATCAGTCATGCCCGCGAAGCTGAATAGGCAGCATGACGGCACATGAATTCTACGCTCTGTTCATGGGTGCGCAGAATGTTTTTGCCTGTACATTGGCTTTATCCGACTTGTATGGTCTTGGCCTTGCCTTGATCAAGTGAGGCTTTCCACTGCCACTTATTCGAGATTACCCGGTGGGTGTGCGGAAGGTCAAGACAAGCACCTATACCCGATAGGTCACCAAATTTGATACCGACATAAAAGTCACCATCAATTCTGACAAATTGCAGAGAGAAAGTGCTGCTGGCCGAACTGCACCGTCCGCGATCGCCACGCAACAAACACGGACGGGATGGACTGAAATCGTTGTCAAAGTCGTTCTTCAGGTTGACCCCGTCGCAAAGGGCCGCACGTCGGGGATGGTCAGGGGTAACTTGGAGGGCGGGAGTTCCCAATTGTTTTTATTTCATTGCTTACATACACCTTAGGTTTTTACAAAAAAAGGACAATGATAACAAACACGCGCAGTGGGTAAAGTGCTTCTTCACGTAATACTACACACAGCATTGTCAGCGAATTTGCTCATTAGCCACCTATAATTCAGCGAAAACGAGTCCGGTATCAATTGGCAAAACAGAGTTGGCCATGTGAGCGCAAATCGACATTTACTGATAATACTCACCTCAACAAGCGTAAATTTAGTCTATTCGCTCTATGGGAACAACTCTTACAACTCTTACACTGGTCAAAATTAGTGGCGTAATCAATCGCGAAAATTCACGATCATTCACAGGGCATGTGATGAAAACAGAATCAGATCCCTAAATTTGATATACCACCCCTTCTTTGGATGGAATTCGGAAAAGTCAAGCTCACCGTCAAGCTCAACGTCAAAGTTCAAAGTCGAAACGCATCCAATCGTGCACAATAATGCGTCAAAGTTGATCCTTCGTTCAGAAAATCGCGTCTGCTGCACGAGCCAGCGTGACGCCGAAACATCTGACTTTGACGTAGAGCTCGATTTGACTTTGTGAATTCCAGCCTGTGTTTCAGGCATCCGACCTGACGCAACAAGGTACAGACGAAATGCAACCGCCACCCCAAATGCATGGACCAATACCTCGACTAGCCGACAGAGAAGCAACACCCATACCAAATGAAAGACCAGTCTACGAACGTTACACACCCGACAATCAAGGACAAGACGTGCCCCCCAGACTGCTACACTCACCAACACCGCACAGACGTGATGACAGACTGAGTGATTACAATCGAAGTGGTGGTCGTTATTGAAACATTACCTTCATCAGTACATTCTATAAGGCTCTGTTGAAACATCAGCCAGCCAGTTTGCATAATTTTCACTTTCAGTGGAGTTATTCTGCATACAGAACAACATGGCTGGCTTTTTGGTGAATTTCCGCAGGGCTACTTGACGGTTGAAAAATAGGAAGGCAACTACCTGTAATATTTATGCGCAATTTCAAGCAGAAAGAAAGTTAAAAGAATGCATTTCAGTATTTCAGCATAATTAAGACAGTCATGTTACCGATATAAAGTGATACTTTAATTTATCGATGTATGATAATCTCAAACTGCACCTGAATTGACTTTGACTTGCACTTGCAACCTCGATTTGACCCCGCACTAACCGGATAAAATTAAGCAAAGTACGCTGTTCTCGTTATTTGACTATGAAAGTCCACATTGTAAACATTTATGGGAATCAGAACAACAAAACTGAAACAATCAAACAATAAAAAAGATTCCGCACAGCCATGTAGAGGAAGAGAAATTAAAAGAACAATACCCCTGATGTCAGATTGTGGCACAAACAATCACAACTCGGTCTTTCTTCTGCTCAATTTTGGTCCTTTTCTCGTCTCATCCTTTGATTTCTTTTTATCCTTCTTTTTCTGTTCGTTTGACTGTTGATCTTTCGCATAAGGATTACTAAAATTCGACTCTTTCTCCTTCCAGCCAAGTTCTTGTGAAGCCAGATTAGCGGCCAAGATTGTGATTTGGTCGAAGAAGCCAGATTCAAGACCGAAATTGACTGCCCAGTGTGCTACCTAAATTACAGAAACTCTTCTGTGTTCATTTTTGGTTTCGGTGTGGTTGTTCATATCGCCGTAGGCAACACACACACAATAATAGTGACTGACCATTGTGGTACTCGGTTTCTGTTGTCACATGATCTGAACAGGACGTTATCATCTACTACTACTAGTATATACTACTAGCATAACGAATGTTCTGAATTTGGGGACCAAACTGTCCTTCACAATGTATTATCTACGAGATTTTAGCTCGTCAAGAGGGTCCCCAGTATCTGTGTTTCAAGAGACTTACGAAACGAACAAAGCACGTTCAATACAGCTAGCGTATACCTGATGCAATTTGGGATTCTTCGCCAACAGTTGCTTGGTGATATCAGGCAGTCTGAGTGCAACATCACAGAACAAGGCAGCGTTTTCGAGCACCAATGAGATTTGTTCGCGTTGCGACTGTTGACTGGGAAAGTCACTGTGACCGGGGATGAAATTGGTGGTGGACAATGCGGACTGTTGTTCGGTGAGGGTCTGAAGAATAACGAGTTTGCGAACTTTTGGCGGTTGCCCGTTTCGACCATTTTGACAGACGAGAAGGTGCACCAGGTCATCGTCAGTGTGAACACGTCACGTGATTCCAAAAACACCTGCCAGCGGGTTGTATGAAGCATCACTGGTAATTAACGTACCTTGAGCATTGTTTCAAAGAGCGACTTGAGCATGTTGTACCGTTTCGCGTAGTCAGACTGCATGATCTGTTTCACCGCTGATAAATGTTCGGCTCTACGAACTTTAAACCATTTTTGATCTGTAATCAAACAGAACTGGATACTTCTTGGTCATCTTGCATGCAAACATGATGCAGTAAAATAAAAGAGTTCAACTTTGACATCAGCAGGGCGCGCGTTCCACTAGCATTTGAATTGCAGTAATACTCTCATAAAAAACAAGATAAAAAAATTTTCATGCAGGTGCATAAACGATCAGAATGTCGCACATATTTTTCATTCCGGCAACGACGTGACATTTTTGGGGTCATTTACAAAAATAGGATAATACGATAAGCGAGGTGTTGTTGAAGGTTGTAGTAATTTCACAATAATACCAGGTATGTGCAGAGACCTATAGAACAACAAAGTTGAGATTTCATCGCAATGTGCCCAGTACATTACAATCTATTATCAGGTCAGTTCCTCGGTATCCGCATTTGTACGTTTTCACACACAACAACCACATTGATTATGTCATAGTGAATACGGGTCTGTTTGGTGCAGCTGCAGCCACTTGAAACATCACGCCACCACCCGCGTCGATCTTGCGGCCACGCGACCGACCACGCGGCCGGAATGAACGATACGTGATCACGTGATCATCATTGATTAGACCTGCAGGACGGTACCTATATGTTCTTTGGCTTCAGCAGATCCATAAAATAAACAGAAAGCTAATAGCTCACAACCCAAGGTTCGGACTGTACAGTATTTACGAGATTTTTCTCAAAAGTGCGTTGCTGGAACCGTCAAGCAGCCCACGGCTTAGCTGTAATGGTGACGTGACCATTAACAATTTGGCACCTGCTTTACGATTCCCAGCAAAGCTATCGAAAACTTCTCCGTAATGCATTGCTGCCAGAGTGTACCCCAGATAGTGGATGCACTGCAGGTATGGTAGGAAGGTACTTAGGCTCAAGTGCGTCACACAAATTTTATGTATGGCAAAGAGCTGTGTCTCGTGTCTCGACACGTGACACAAACATTCTCAGTTCAGCTCGCATGGTCTGCAACTGGTAGAAAACCGATGCCACAACAGATTTGCAAGAAAATCAGAAATCAGCTCACCATCGTCCGCATCGGCGTTCACAATCAGATGATCGCAAATCGCCATCAGAACCATCAATCCAATCAAAAACTTGATCATCGTTGTGTTTCTGCCATTCATTGTGCTTTACTTTCCATTAAATTTTGTGATTACTTTCGTCTGATGCGAATACACAGTATGAATGAAAAGTGAGTAAAAAAACACCGTTTCGAATAAACAAGTGCTCCAATAAAACTCAAATAACTGTCAAAAAATTTCGCGTCAAATGCGCGGTGTTTTGACATGAACTCGCGGCGACATTGATGACAAAAACAAAGATACAGTATTCGTCGGCAAAAGGCACCGAAACCTGTAAACTGTCATTCAACACGTTTCATTTGAGCCAGACAAACATGGATACCAACCATATGCGTCGCTGAGACAGTCGTAAAGAAGGCAAGCAGCCACATAACGGGTCATAACAAATGAACGTTGCCAAAACGTTTTGATGTGACACGTGAAGTACTGACGTCATTAATGTCAAGGCGCAAAAAGTTGAATTGACCGGATACCACGACGCCCACTCAAACTAAGTATAAGTATGATGATGATTGTTTCAAAATCTCTGTTGAAACTAGCCGGATAGCGCGCTGGTTTCACCACTTTTATCAATTCAAATTTATTTTTGCTCACTGTATAGTGGCCGCAGCAAACGAACTCAGTAGTTGTGACGAGACCGCAGGCCACGTAGGAGCCCGCCTGCGCCTCTCATGTTCGCACTGATTAGCTCAATCTACTAAATCCGAATTCGAAAAAACAAAGCTTTTTTCAAAACTGAAAATGTCCACATGTCGCACAGCAAGCAGAATCTAAGAAGAGAAGGTGCACCGTGTATGGAGACTCCTTGCCAGAGCATTTGTCTAAGTTGATGTAAATTATGTTAATCCGCAGGAAAAGGGCATTTGAACAGAAAGTGCAGATTAGCTACACAGTAGTGTGGCTTCTTCGGGTTCTAGGCTGTTGAACCTGACTTGTCATTGTCAGTATCAGCACCCTTCAGTTGCTTGTCCGTGGTACATTGGTGAAGCTCACATGAATGCCTCTATAAACACCAGAAAACTAAGAATATGGAATTCGTCTGACTCATGGAACCTTGTTAGTCGAAGTCAAGAGCTTATGAAGTAGGACCCAATAACTGTACTCACAGGACAGGTTAGTTATTTCAGCCACAAGCACCCACTTTGATAAACCAACTGAAGTTGACACCTACAAGTATGATTGCTGATGCTGATTCCAATTACGTTACTTTGACCAAGACAAGGCCCCAAGACGCCACGGGTTTAAGCTCTAATCTTCTATTTACAGCCAACATTGGCTGACAATCAATGTCAAAAATCGTAGTCTGCAAAGGAATTCAATGAAGTAACTTTGTTGTTTTGACATTGTCTTCTGCGCCAAAATAAATGACCAACTCAAAAATAATGAACCACGTGGGCCAATAAAGAAGCGGCGGAGCTATCAGGTTTCCGCTGTCTGTATTTTCGATGGAGGCAAGAAAGAAGACAACCAAACTGAGTTGCACACTAATTTCAATGGCTCCATCAAAAAAATGTGCGAAAAACGCGTGTGAGCAAAGTAATCTAACCACCTACACTCGCAACAGCTGCTGCAGCTATTGAAACGGGATCAATTACAAAAAAATGCAACACGAGTCTTATCGAGTTTGTCAAAACAAACAAGCCAAGACCAAGAGCAAACATACAGGTCTCTATGATGAATGGGCCAGCGGAACGCGCGCTTTGAATTTCAATTTTTTTAATAAATAATGAACCTATGAACTCACACAGTTCCAAAGGCTGCATTTTCTCGAACATTCCCGTCCCCTTGCTGTCCCCATCATCAGTCAAGTCTTGGTCTGAGCTCGGCACTTGTTGTGTTGTGGTCTCGGCCGGGTCATTTGCACAGCGGGTGACCGGAATCGAGATGGAGACTAGAAGCACCGCTGAACGCGCAAACACTGTTGGTGGACGCATTAAAATAATGGAAACAGGTCTGAAATGGCGAGAAAGTTTTGTTCCAATTCGAATGCTTCAAGAATCAAAGATAGAACGAGCCCGGATGCTCATTTCTGAACAACAGTGACCAAACTAAAAGGAAACCACCCTCAATTCAAACTTAATTCTTTTCATGCCAGTTTCAGAATAATGATGCATACGAAACGACATTCATGGTTCGTTTTCAGAATGTATACGAAACAAAACAAGATGTCGAAAGTATGCACAAAAATGAATAAATACAAACATAAGACTAGATTGTGAGTCAATTTGAAACTATACATACAGTGCACACTACAGTGCTGTGCTGAGCACAAAGCAATGGTAGCAAAAAATAGCGGGCTCCGCAGAAAACTTTCCGACTTGGGCTTCGATCTTTTTCAACTGGCGTTTTTGCTCAATCACGCGGGAAAGACGATCACGGGTAGCGGTAGCAAAGCAATTAACAAACTAAAATTCCAGAAGACCGTATGATAATTACAGCTCATCTTTGACGATTTTTGCTTTGTACCAATTCGGATCACTATCAACGCTCATTTTGTCCGGTTCTCTTGGTGGCAGGGTGTACCTTCATTAAAAATGGGTATATTTCGTAGTTTTTGAGCTATTTTTCGGGATAAAGAAAGAGAGAGAGAGTGTGTGTACCCCTGGTAGTCTTCGACAGTGGACACGAAACGTGCAAATTCATCCAGCATGTTCATGTGGTCCTGACTGCCGGGCTCGTGACGTGACGCCAGGATGCGGATCTGTAACTCCGATCATTAGGCATTGCTTTGAGCCAAGAATCTCGAAAAAAATTTACTGGACCACATCTTGGACAGGTCTCGTTGGCAATGCGTTATACATGCTCGAGAGTGAGCGACTCTCAAACACAACAACTTTTTTCCACAAAACCAAGTAAACTGTACAATATACCGTATTCCATGCATCAGTGGGATGTATGCACACAAGTTGCAGCGTGTTGAGCGTCAATTCAAAGTTTTTCTGCGCCTCATAGAATCGCATTTCCTTCATTCTCAATGGATCATAACTGATGTGACGTTTGCGGATCGACTCCAGTTTTAGTTGCTTCTGTTCCAACGTGAGCGTCGAATCAGACGGATGCAGTTCGGCAGCGTTCAGCGCTTGTTTCGCGATTTCGGCTTGCTGAAAAAAGTTGAGGAGACTTGGCTGACTTGCGGCAAGCCCTCTTCCGATAATAACTGTTGTGCACATAGCTGCACTTTCTTTGGTTCTTCTGTTTTCAAGAGAAACGATGTGGCGGTGCATGATGCCAACGATGCTTGCAAAACTGATGGTGTCCTTCTCCGTTGAAAAATCAAAACAACAATCACAAACAGAAAGGAAGAAAAACATAATGTCACTGGACGACATGGCAATACCACACGGACAACCAGCCACAAGTAGGAACTGGGAGAAATATCTGGTCCCACTCTTACTCCTGCCATGACGAGGCTCTGGACTTCAGGTTACTAATCCCAACTCGAACCCACCATTTTCAGTGCATCAATAGCTTCTTTCGCCTCTTGTCTTGCGTCCTGATAGTCCAACATGGCTGTCTCGCGATTATCGGCCACTTTCGGGGGAACGTTTTTGCGATTGAATGACTCGTGTGTGGGTTGGAATTCGGGCAAACTCAGTCGAGCAGACAGATTCCTTATGTCCTGCAATATTAGCACAGTGCATCCGCCGTGCGTGTAAACTTCAGAATTTATTTCAACGCGCGGCCCCAGTGTTCT
>JASAMV010008986.1:0-33753 GCA_030248065.1 Rhynchonema sp. JSB1_4
TTCAATCTTGTTTTTTTGCAAATCGAGTTCGCTTAGTTTCCGGGTAACTGAACAATCTTGCCCCTAAAATTTGTAGGATTTTCACGACTTCAAATATTCGTTGACCCGTTTGCCCGGCAGCACAATTACGTTTAAGGGTGATACCACGGATATCAGAATTCTGAAATCGTGCAGAAATTCGGTGAGACGTTTATATTTTGTTTTCTTTTGTTTTGTTGTGCTCTTTCCTGTTCCATGTGTAAAATTGATCTTCGGTTGTTTTATAATCTCATGAAAATGTTTTCTTTTCCGAACATAGACGAACAGTATTTCCTGGCAAGTAATGCACCCGTGATATTCTGATATCCACATAACCAACACCATAGTCAATGCATGGTAGAAAAATTCGCTGTACATTTCAAAATAGGAAAACAGCTTTTCATCCTTCTGCCGATATTTTTATTGTCAACATTCAAAAAGTTGCAAAGTGCCGACTAATTATTTATTTGCACAGCTGATCCATCTGCTTGACTCGTGCAACGACAGTGGTCTGTTGGCCTTTGCCACGTCATTCAACACGCAGGCTGATTCGCATTTGGTGTGCGTGCAGAATGTGGACACCGATGCATACAGCACCACCGTGTTTACGATTGAGGGCGTGCAAAGGGAAGGTGGGTCGATGGGGGAGGGGGGCAGCGGTTGTTGTGATGGCTTGAGAGGGAAATTTGGTGTTGCGCTTTTGTGAGTGATGTTTATGAGTTTATTTTTTGGTTTTTGCTAATTTCATGCATTTACATCAATTAAACAGCTCGTGTGATCACCGCCACTTATACATAGAGAAAAACTACGCCAACACGAGCCCGATTTCGGAGGTGGTGTGTTCACAAAACACAATGAAAGAGAAAATCATCATGCAGCCCGTTGTATGCTACAACGTGTAACATTTCCCAAATCAGCAGCCACGTGTGAATGTTTCACTGATCTGCCGCCTCCGAAATCTGGCTCGTGTTGGCGTAGTGTTACTATACATCGGATGGAAAACATTTTTAAATGTTTGTCATGTTCATTATAGGCTAGGCTGATGACTGGTCGTGTTGATCCGCTGAATTTTTCAATCGAAAAATGCAGTTATTCCAAAAATATTGTTTTTGCAGCCACCTCAGCGTCCTTCGTTGTTCTGAACGGCAGTTCGGCCAGTCAGGGTGTTGTACTTTCCTCGATCATCGAAGATGGAGTGATGTTGCGCGTCAGGCCTGAAACGTTGCAGAAACTGACGGAGCTGTTGCGCGATGGACAGGACTATACGATTGAGGGTGCGGTTTTGTCATTATGGCTGGTTTTGCGATACGGTTTGCACTCCGAATGCCATCTGTGTGAAATTCTGGCGCCTGTTTACTGATGAAATTTTTTGGTTTTCGGTTTGTGGATTCTTTGTACATATGGTTGATTGATTCTGTAGATCTGTTAAGTCATCGTGGCCAACTGGCGAAACATTTCCGTTTGATGCGTGTGTGCTGTTTTTCCCTGTTTCTTTTGGCTTTCTGTCACAGACGCGCGGCATGTGCATCAAACCAGTATCCTCACTTCAACAATCACACATCAGACATACATTTTTTGAAAAACAATCTCCACGACCCTGATCATTCAAGGCGATAACCCAAACCAAAACCCTCACAACACAAACCCCAACGCCACACAACCCAAGCCCACACACAAACCAACACCCAAAAAAAAGATCGCACCCAAAAAAACGACCATCTCCAAGGCATCACACCTCGCAACAACCTCCAAAAACAGCTCGCACATCACTAACAAAAAAAAGCCGCCCAAAAAATCCGCAGTCAACCAAAAAAGCAAACCCATAACATTAAAACACACAAATCATCACAATCTCCAATCCCACTCCCCAACCAACCCCCACAACCATCCCACCACAACACACACAACCACAGCAAAAAAAAAAAAAACGCGAGTGAAAAAATCAAGAAAAAACACCAGCCACCAGCCAACAAGCGCAATCGCAATCGCGCAAAACAGCAGCAGCGCACTCAGCATTCCGCAAAAAAAAATGCAATATTTGTGCTAGTGAACCATGAAACAGGGAAAATCAGCACCATTCGATCATGGGTAGATGTTTGCTTCAGTCGATGGAAACTGTTGGCCAGATAGGTTCATCACCACATTTATTCTCCTCAACATTTTCATGTCAAACGGAAATAAAAACCCACAAAAAACAGAAAAGGGGCCAGCAAACAAAACAAGCACAAAAAATCTCATGTCTGTCTAGGGAAAAGAAGCCATAGGTCCACAACCCATTTTTTTCAGTTCAATCCTTTGCTCCCCTTTGAATAAAAAAATCGTTCGCTCAAAAATCAAAAACTCTAAATGCCGTAGGTCTTTCATACCGAGCTTGTCAAATGCCTTACCGATACTTTAAAAAGCCCAAACCAAGGCCAAAACCAAAAACACCGCAAGCAAAACAAACAACAAACGCGCGCGATTTCTCAACGGCGCGGCGCCAACATTAAAATTTTTTCTATTCTAAATTGATTACATGGCGCTTTTTTAGAACCGGCAAGCAAAGAACCCACACCAAAAAAGAGCCAACCCATACTTTTTTGCCATACCCTATTCTTTCCAATCTGATTGTTTAGGGCCATATCAATCAAGTTGATCACAGAAAGAGTACACCATCAAGGTTGCCTCACCTCAGCGACGATACTTGCCAATTATTCCATGACTCACTCACATCTGTTCAACGAATCCATTTCATCCACCACACACTGTATCGGCATCCTTGAATGTATCAGGTCTCTGATCGTTTTTTCGAATCTCGGTGTCTGTGGTGATAAAACACAACCCCCAAAAACCAAAAAAAAAAAAAAACACACACCACAACCTTTCGCCAATCCAAAAAAAAAAAAAAAAAAAAACCAAAACCAAAACAAAATCAGTAAACAGGCGCCAGAATTTCACACAGATGGCATTCGGAGTGCAAACCGTATCGCAAAACCAGCCATAATGACAAAACCGCACCCTCAATCGTATAGTCCTGTCCATCGCGCAACAGCTCCGTCAGTTTCTGCAACGTTTCAGGCCTGACGCGCAACATCACTCCATCTTCGATGATCGAGGAAAGTACAACACCCTGACTGGCCGAACTGCCGTTCAGAACAACGAAGGACGCTGAGGTGGCTGCAAAAACAATATTTTTGGAATAACTGCATTTTTCGATTGAAAAATTCAGCGGATCAACACGACCAGTCATCAGCCTAGCCTATAATGAACATGACAAACATTTAAAAATGTTTTCCATCCGATGTATAGTAACACTACGCCAACACGAGCCAGATTTCGGAGGCGGCAGATCAGTGAAACATTCACACGTGGCTGCTGATTTGGGAAATGTTACACGTTGTAGCATACAACGGGCTGCATGATGATTTTCTCTTTCATTGTGTTTTGTGAACACACCACCTCCGAAATCGGGCTCGTGTTGGCGTAGTTTTTCTCTATGTATAAGTGGCGGTGATCACACGAGCTGTTTAATTGATGTAAATGCATGAAATTAGCAAAAACCAAAAAATAAACTCATAAACATCACTCACAAAAGCGCAACACCAAATTTCCCTCTCAAGCCATCACAACAACCGCTGCCCCCCTCCCCCATCGACCCACCTTCCCTTTGCACGCCCTCAATCGTAAACACGGTGGTGCTGTATGCATCGGTGTCCACATTCTGCACGCACACCAAATGCGAATCAGCCTGCGTGTTGAATGACGTGGCAAAGGCCAACAGACCACTGTCGTTGCACGAGTCAAGCAGATGGATCAGCTGTGCAAATAAATAATTAGTCGGCACTTTGCAACTTTTTGAATGTTGACAATAAAAATATCGGCAGAAGGATGAAAAGCTGTTTTCCTATTTTGAAATGTACAGCGAATTTTTCTACCATGCATTGACTATGGTGTTGGTTATGTGGATATCAGAATATCACGGGTGCATTACTTGCCAGGAAATACTGTTCGTCTATGTTCGGAAAAGAAAACATTTTCATGAGATTATAAAACAACCGAAGATCAATTTTACACATGGAACAGGAAAGAGCACAACAAAACAAAAGAAAACAAAATATAAACGTCTCACCGAATTTCTGCACGATTTCGGAATTCTGATATCCGTGGTATCACCCTTCAACGTAATTGTGCTGCCAGGCAAACGGGTCAACGAATATTTGAAGTCGTGAAAATCCTACAAATTTTAGGGGCAAGATTGTTCAGTTACCCGGAAACTAAGCGAACTCGATTTGCAAAAAAACAAGATTGAAGAAATATTATCATGGCCGGATGAATGTCGCGTTTTATGTTTCTAGTCATACGGTGTCGTGCCCGTGCGTGCTCTTTTCGAAGATTTTACTGTTCTAGGTTCAACCTACATCGTACCACTACAACCTACTAGGTTGGACAGGTCTTCCTGGCTGGAGCTTCTGCCTCTAGACCTAACCCTGAAAGAAAGCCTGAGCCCAGGCTTGCAAGACAATGAGAAAAACGCGAATAATCGTCAACGATGAATAAACGAGCCATTTAGACCTGGACGGCGAATGGAGGGGGAGGTGTACCATGGAGGGGGAGAAGGCGTTGTCTTCCCCCGGGAACCTTCCCCCACGCCCAAATCAAACATCAAACCGACTCCCCCAAACTACCCAACTAACCACGAATATATTTAGGACAGTCTGACTGACAGCGCCGAATAGCCGCTCGCGCTCACGTGTGATCACCAACGGACATGGGTAAACTGCAAAATATTGATCGATTAATTTACTGCTTGAAATTGATACGTTGAGGTTCGGGATCATTTTACATGCCGGCGGAATTTAAATTACCGCACGGTTTACAAATGAGGAATATACACACTCGTCAGAACATTTTCAGTTCTGTCTTCAATGACGACATTCTTAGCTTCAATTGCTTTTCGAGAAAAAAACGCCCAAAAAAGAAAGGGCGAACAAGGCAACCAGATAAAATAATCTACCCACTTTTCTGTTCCAATCCAATTCTGAGTAGCACACGCAACGGCAGCACTTTGGCCCAACTTAGGTCCTCCGGTCGCACCATAGACGTCATCAGGTAGGGGTCGGTCGGAAGATGCAGACTTTGCGTGCACTGCAAACACATGATTTAGCTTAGGGGGTTTGGGCTTTGTGGGCTCCAATTGTGCAGATCTGAGCTCAGTCCAGTACCAGGCTACACTGGGTGGGCCCGGTCACCCAATGATTTAGCTTCTGCAGTCTCAACCAATTCAGGACTAATGGTTATGGAATGCAATGAGTTTGGCACCAAAATCGAGATCAAAATAAAGAGAATGTTGTGAAGATTTTCGGATCACTGTCAAGAGTGCATTGTGTGAAACTGTTTCATGCTAAAAAGTCACATCAAAATAACGACAAACAGAACTGTTGCGCGATTTTGTGCCAAATATACGGATTCAAAAGAATGAAAAAAACAATCGTGCTGGCGTCACCGCGTTAGAAAACTGTAAGGACAACATAATTTGAAAAATAGAGAAACAACCGGGTATGCAAACCTGTATGGTGGGTCGGAAGAACAGAAATCCACAATATGGTTCGATCAGGTACTGCTTGGCTGACTCGGCATCGCTCAGATACAGATCTGACGCGGTTACACATTGTAATGCAGAGAAACGGATACCTGAAAGGAAAAATTGAGAGACTCAAATAATCAAACACAAACTCAAATATTCAGAGACTTGAATTATTGTGAATTAGTGCATGAGCTTGACAAGTCCATTTGAAAAAAGGGTAACCCAACTCCTCTGACTACTCAAATCACATTTTTCTGCAATCCCGGAGGCTGACTACCTCTTACTGGTTACAACCGTTAATCGACATTATCAACTTTCCTGCTAAAAATGCACAAGTTTTACGCCTGCGGCTATTAGTGCGCCAACTCAACACAAAGTACAGCTCAGGTAAGATTTCTCTGTGCCCAGCCAAATCCATGTCAATGGACTGGGCTTGCCTTGAACGTTCGTGGATACCACTTTCATTACATTTCAAAGATAATTATAAAAGAAACAAAAGATATAATCATCCACCACAACCAAAACCAACCTTTGAGCGCGAGTTCATAAATTCGATCGAACAGTTTCATAAAGACCAGCGGCAACGCATTGGTGTCTGACGGCTGATGTTTCACCAACACTACCAGTTCGCTCGCAGCAACGCAAGCCATGCCACGTGTGGTTAGCTGCCAGATTTTCTCTTCCGGATTATTGCAACACGGCACTGAAAATTATATTTTTGAACGAAGATTTTCTTGTGGTTGGCCCGTTTTGGTAAATAGATCATCAAACGAGAGAAGATTATCAGATAATGTCCCTTGGTCAAGTAACTTTTTGAATGACTGATATTTCAATATCAGCAGCTTCCGATATAGATTTCAACCAGAATTTAAGCAGCGATTCTATGCAGGCCTAAAACAGAACATTCGAAATTGTCTTTCTTAACCTCACATAGCTTATAAACAACCGCTTACCAAGCTAAATGTAGGAGAAAGCAAAAAGAGAAAACTAACATGCAGTCAGTCTGATGGTACAAGTGAGATTCCGTTTGATGGCCACTTCGACGGCATCATTCTCTTGCAAAGCATCAACGAGACATTTGTCCATTTTCTCTCTTTTTCCATTCACGATATGTTGTAGGCGGGTAATGGACAGTTCTGAAGAACAAGACCATTTTAAATGAAAACTATTTCGAGTGAACGATAGTGCAAACACAGCCAAAGAGGATGGTATTGAAGGATAACGGTGGCTAAGCTAAAAGCACAAAGAAATGAAAGAAAAACAAACAAAGACACCAACCCTGCGAGTCAACGCCTGACGGCAAAAAACAATCCAGTTCCTGTGTGAGGCGAAGAACGGCGACTCGCTGATTGGATCTACCACCGGAACGTTTCTTGAAATGAGAGAAATTTATCTTGTAGTTTTTGTTAAAGCTTCGAACTGTTCTTGTCCAGAATAATGATAATTGGCGCCACAATGTATCAGCCTCAGATCGCTTCACTTATCCGCACAGCCATCTGAACGGCTCGGATAATGTAGGTAATAGTAGTACGTCCATCACAGGCTGGCTTCTCAGAAACACACACGCAACTCAACTGACAAGATTTGACACACGAAGTCGCCTGAGAAAACACTGCATATTGCGTGCGACTTTCAAACAGTAAAGCCATAAATGCTGCGCACACAACGTTTACAAGGCAAATGTTCGATGCTGAACCCAATAGGTAGAAAAGTACAAAATATAGCAACTTCCTAATTTCGTTGCCTCATTTACAGCAGGGAAACTCTCGTTCGAAGTCGAAGCAGGCAACAAGCTGCAACACACAGTCAACAAGCCACGCAGCTGGCTCGTGTGCGTTTCGAATGCTTCAGTCGCAAAAGCTGTTCGCGTGTCAGCTGCGTGGCTTGTTGACTGTGTGTTGAGCTTGTTTGCCTGCTTCGACTTCGAACGGGAGTGTCCCTGCGTCTGTCAGAATGCGCGAGGCAACGAAATTAGAAATTTACCACACCACCAAAAAAAAACAAACAAAAAATAAGCAAACTCTCACTTTTTTCGAAAAATTACCAAGAAAACAAACAAAAAATAATCAATCCCTCACCTTTTTCGATCTGGTCGTCTTCCTCTCGTCATCCTCAATGCCCTCAGCTCCCGGTCTGATCCCGTCGCTGAACGTCACCGATCGCTTAGCACCCGGCCGAGACTCGGAGTTGCCTGCATGATCAGGGCGATCCCCTGAGTCGACAAGGCCACTCGACGGTCCTGCCTGATCGTCAGGGGACTCGACAGGGACGGCCGATGTCGATGCCTCAGTGACCGTTGCCGGGTCGGACTCGGCGTAGGCCGGCGGAGGGGTGCTGAAATGTTGTTGAAGTTTGAATATTGGTTCAGCAGATATGAGAAAGCCGCCGCGATCGTTTTGAGACACTGCTTTAGTTCGTTTTGAACACGCACCATGAACGTATCTAAAATTGGCAATCAGTTTTTGTCAGTTCTGTTGGTTTGCCCCACGACATTGGGTGGAGTTCACAAAACAAAGTCAAGCTCAACGTCAAAGTGCAGTCAGATGTTTCGGCGTCACGCTGGCTCATGAAGCAGACACGATGTTCTAAATGAGAGGTCAAATATGACAGGTTGTTGTTCATGGATGCTTCTCTCGCAAAAAGTATTTAACGCAAGCATTTTGGTGGAATATCTCGGAGTTTATTGAATTTATGAAAAGGGGCAAAGAAATTAAGACGATCACCAACATCGATGCAAAAAATTGTGACTGCGGTCAATGATCGCTACATTATTTCAATACGACCAGTTAGAAACCACAATAAGTGAGAGATAATCTTCAGGAACGCTTGCGCTACATCCTTAACAAACAGTATTCATAGAAATGCACCCAACCACGTATTCTGGTCTGTTCTGGACTGTTGACAATATGGACTGATCCCAATATGCGCCCTCTGAGCCCGACATTTGTCGTTTGACGAGGACGAGGATTAATGCATAGTTTTCAGTTCTGTTAACATGTCCTGTGATCTGTCCTGATGTCCGTGATCTTTCTCTCTCCTTGGCGCTTTTTGTAGCTTTTATTTGCTGTGGTTTTGTTATAACCAGTGTTGTAACTATTTTCATTTCCGTAATTGTCCCACCCGGTCTTGTAACTGTGCTTCTATCACTAATTTACATGCATGGTTTTATGCGTCACTGAGAGCAATAAACCAACCAACCCAACCACGTACATCAATTCGTCATACTTGACCCCTCGTTCAGAAAATCGCGTCTGTTGCATCAGCAAGCGTGACGTCGAAGCATCTGACTTTGAAGCCTGACTTTGAGCTTGACTTTGTTTCGTGAATTTCACAAAATATAACCCGACCACTGACTGGCAATAATTGATTGCGTCAAAATACGCAGTCGGCGAAACATTTCGGCTGACAAAAAATTGTGTGTGCGTGTGTGTTCACCCACTTCGACTGGTTCAGTTCAGTTCAGTTTTTAGGTCCAAGGATCGCGCACAAGATGTGACAAAAGTAACGTGACAAAATTGTAACACAAAAAACAATTAATAATAGACACCGATGTCGTTCGTCACGCTAACCCCTGTGTTTGCGCATCATTCTCCCTGTCTGCACCCTCATCTTGGTCACCATCTTCATCTCCTTGCTCAATCAGGGCGTTGTCGTCGCCGGCAGCCTCGACGCGTTCGCAAGCTTCGATCCGTTTCAACGTTTTCGAACACGGTTCGCACACACGCGCCTCCCGATTGTCTGCGAACGTTTGACAGTTGGAGAAGGTTTCACAACGAAAACTTTTCTGATGTTTGTTAAAATTATAACAATCGTCGCTAATCTGAATATTCAGAAAATACAAAAAAACGAACCAACCCATATAAGGCAATGCAGCTTTGAGATTGCAGCAGTCTTTGCACAGCACGCGACCGCAAGATCTGAAACCAGGGCAAATGTCGTGAGACGACACCAGAGGGTCACGGCCACATGCTTGTGAAGAATTACGAGAATCCGTTTCTATTGTAAAAAAACGCTGCAACGGAAAGGAAAACGCTAACAGTGAATTATAAACGACACTGAGACCGGGTCATTCCAACAAAACAAACATAACCAATTGTTCGGAAAGCAAAATGCCAATCTGAACCGTGAAAGTGACTCAAAAGTAGGACAATTGCTGCAAGGCCCGACCTGCAATGATGTCGTCTTCTGATCACCGTGAAGCGTTTGTTGCACAACAGACACGAGGGCGAGTCGGGGTCGGGGATCCAGTACGGTTTGACCTGAAATTTCAAGGGAAACTTATCGCAAGCCTTATTTATAGCAGCGATGAGAAAATTAGATTAAAACTTGTGGCCTCAGTTATGTTTGTGGTTTCTACACACTTTAGAATCAGATAATGTAGGTAATCGGTCATCACGGGGCACTTATTACTTTACAGTTTACCCACATACAGGTGACAGTTGTGTATTTTTTTATTCCTAGCACGTGGAATTTGTCGTGAAATACTGTACCGAACTGTTTGACGTGCAATCCAGTGCTGTGGCTGGGTGGGGGGTCCCCCAATGGCACCCTACCCGCACCGCTCTGGTAGCCTACCCGTCTCCATTTTTGCCCTCAAAATGCCCATTTTTCGGTCAAAAAATGGCCAAATTTCGACCGAAAACCCTTAAAAGTGCAAAAAATCGCGCGTTATATGCACTTTATGGCACATAAAATAGGCACCCAAAAAAACTTGCGAAAAATTCCCCCTGGAATGTTATTCTTTGTGTGCCGCACAATCTTCCCAGCGGCAGTGTCACATCACACAGTACATTTCACATCACCAAGCCAAACTAGATCACAACCAACCACCTTACCTTTCCCAACTGCATTTCCGACTCGGTCAATCGCCAATTCCACAGATCGCTCAACTCACGCTCATGCACCAACGGACGTGCGTGTGGTTGGGCACTTGATGTTTCACCATCTTCGGGCTCTTCCCGTTCGTTTGATTGGTCAAGATCGGGGTCTTCTGAAATTTCCGCGGAAGAATATAATTTTGGGGAAAACAACAGAATTTTTTTCCTGAATTCAGTTCCAGTGTGAAGTGAAAGTCGATCAACGATGTTGCCTATTCAGCGCACTTGAAAAACGGCAGAAGAAACGAAAACGAAGCAAGAACCGCAGACCAAAATGTATCGAGCATCGCATGACGTGGCGCATTCAGATGAAACTCCAATCTGATGATCGTTTATGTTCCAAACAGCACTCAAATTCACAGTATTAAAATTCAAACAAGGAAGAGAAGAAACGAAGTACAAACCATTCCCTGTCAAATCACTTTCGTTGACACACTCCGCCTCAAGTTGATTGTGTGAACCATCACGGCGTTCGGTTTCATAGAATTCTTCGTTTTCTCGCTCAAGATCAGGCTCACGTGGTGGGCTGGGCTGCGTTTCGTTGCGTTGCTGCAACGGAAGGTTGACGTTGTGGCTTTTGCTGATTCTTCTCTTCCAGTTCAGGCAAGCAATATGGAATTGGTCCAGGCGGTTCCATAATGTGCACTCATGATCGTGGCGAAACATTTTTTTGTGTGACAGGAAGAACGAACTGTTCGTTGCCAAGTGGGGTCGACAACCCCGAAAAAACCCCGAAAAAAAAACGCCGAAAAAAAACGGAAAAATATTGGGTTTTTTTCGGAGTTTTCGACGGCCACCCGTTGCCAACCACTTTTCGACCAGATGCCGCAATTCAATCATCATCAACCAGCTAAATTTTACAGGCTTAGGCTTAGTTCCTTGTCAACAACAAGAGCGAAAAATATCAGACCATGCCAGTTAAAAAAAGCTATTGTATTCTTCTTGAGCTCAAGCAAAACATCATAATAGCAAACAAATTGGCATGGTTTCAGAAAATGAGTTCCATTATACTGGCGGATGGAAAAATACTCTTTTTTTCCGAAAAAAACCGAAAAAAACCGGGTCCATCTGGGACGTGAAAAAAAAACCGAAAAAAAACGAAAAAACCTCAGCCTTCGGAAAACATGGGTCGTTTTTCACGAAATTTTCCAATTCTTGACAGAAGTTGGGAAATATTTTTGTTCAGAACAACTTTGGCCAAGCGCGGGCGATGTCAATGTGGCTTGTTTCAACTATTTTAGTCACAATAAGCATCAAAATACCCACGGGCACCACTGTAGTGTCTGTGCTACCATTACTACACATGTGTCAAAAACACCTCATTTGGGCTTCCTATCCTTATACACTGCGGTTCGTTATCGTTTTTTACGAAATATAAAAAAACCGGTTTTCCGCAGTATAAGTTCCATTGAAAAGAACGAAAAAAACAAATTTATCGTTTTTAGCTGAGAAAAAACCAGCGGACCTCCTGGTGACCAAGCCCGAGTGGTTGATGTTCGGTGAAATGCTGCTGTTGTTGCTGTTTTGGTGGTTGTTCATTGTTCGTATTCACATTTTCGCCGTCCAAAAGCGAATCCAACTCAGCCACCAACGTGTTCAAATGTTGGTCCTCGATCGACTCGATCGCGGTCACCGGCGTTGTATTGGGTGCCTGAAATGGAAAGGAAGTTGTCAAGCAATCGAAAAGTGTGTGGCGTTGGAGATTTTGTTTCCATTCTCGTTCGTCCGATCGGTCTGTTTTTTCTCGAAAAGGAAAGAAGGATATTACGCTGAGGCCTAACTACACTTCGTTCTCTCAGAGAATTGCTAACTAAAAGCCGACAAACATAAAAATGTTCCGACAAATTGGTAAAAATTCCCAGCGCATGCTGAATTTAATAATTCAGTCACACTCGCGAAATAATAATACCTAGGCGTAGACAGGACTCCAAATTAATTTTTTTTCAATAATTTGCTAAATAGAACAGTCACACAATGCTCTCGCATCCCTTCGCACAACCTATGTCGCACAATGACCATATAAGAATTCATCAGATCAATCCTGATTTTCACGTTCAGTCATTCTTAACCACTGTGCTATTTGTGATTCTGGCAAAACAGTTTCAGCTAAAAATAATCTAGCAGATCAGCCACGTTGCTGCAGGTCTGAAACACTCTCTTTACTAAATGCTTTGTGTGCGATCACGCAACGCAACGTCATTGCCCCGTCACTTCATCCCTTTTTACGATTCAGGAAAAAAACTTGACCAATTCTTACAAAGTCATCGTGCAACGCAACCAATAGTAAAGCGATGCGAGAGCATTGTGTAACTGTTGTCTTTAGCAAATTATTGAAAAAAAATTAATTTGGAGTCCTGTCTACCTAGGTTTAAAACGAAATAAAAACAACCGAAAACCAACTCACATCTTCAACCACATCGCTTTGATGAAATATCTTCCTTTCAGTCGGCGATATATCCGCTCTAACAGCTTCAGTCTCATCAAAATCAACTGGCTCCGTGCCAAGTTCATACGACGTCGGTATGTCATCTGGCCTCATCATAGAACTTGCGGTTGCCTGATTTTCAGGTTCAGGTTCCTGTCTCGGTCGGGTCTCGGTTTCTTCATTTGGATTGGGTTCAGTGCCGACTTCATACAGAGCCGCAGCAACAACGTCAATGTCGGTGTCAGCGGATGCAGCCAGGTCAAGTTCTGAGCCCGGCTCAGGCACGGATGCGTTGGCGACAAATGCCGAATCGGCTTGCTCAATCAGGAGACTGTCTAGATTCAGGTTCGAGATCGGCAGCGCCGTGGCAGACGGGGAAACCTGTGGAAAGTTAAATAATAATAAAAAAATAATAATAATATTTACAAATCAAAACCGACAAAACACAAAAATAGGTAGAGAAATCAGTCGGACCTCTTCGGCTTCAACACACACGTCGTAGTCTTGGTCGGGCGTCTCGGGCGGGGTGCAGTATTCAGACGGTGACGTTGGTAGCCGTGGACTCGTGTTTTCGGATTCAGGCTCAATTTTACGATGGCTTGGAGATTTCGAATGTTCAGACTCATTCGGCGATTGAGTTGATGCGTGCGCAATTTGGGCTTCATTTTCGGCAAAATCTGGTTCATGGTTTGTAGTGGCAGGACCCTGTGGAGAAAATCTTTCCAAAAATTACATTACATAAAATAATTAATAAACCGTAAAATAACACTTACAGCATCCTGAATACCGTCCGAAAACCGGCTTATATCAAAATCGACCAATTGTTGTGAAGGTGACAACGGCACAGAAAAGTCCAGATCTGCGCAGAGTAGGTCGTCGGTGAAATTATGCACCAGGTGCTGCTGGGTGCTGGTCTCAGCCGAAACGGGCATATCGAGCGACGCTGGCAGGAAATCATCATCCAGGGAAATTAGCGGGCCTGAAGAGAATTTATGATCAATTTTCAACTTTGTGCTATTATAAAAGTTTTCTGATCATAAAATTTCATTCGTCGCTCGATTTTCAGCAAACTACAGAAATGACAGCTCTGCCGCCGTTTTTTTTGTGAAGCTGACAAACTATTTTATTGTGGAACAATAAATAAAAGTATACAGTTGCGGATAAAATAACCTTTTCCCGAAAAAGACTGAAAAAATCAGGTCCATTTTTTGGCCGAAAATAAGTTTCCATGAAAAAAAACCGTGCGAAATTTTTCCCAATTTTCCAAAAAGAACACTTTTTTGACCATCTTGACCATTTTTCAACGTTCAGGAAGTTCATCAATTCCGAAGTGTCATGTGGAGGTTAAAACCAATAAAACTTGGAAAGTTTTAGTAGCTTCTACGTCTCCTATTGTTTTTGGACCACACACTGTTTTTGAGGTCAAATGCTGCTGCACCGCACTGCACCTGCTGTTCGATGGCTTATATATGGCTTATATATATATGGCTCCGGATGCATTCTGACATATATAGTCTCGTGAGAGGGTCCGAAACTATATACAGTATGCAGCTTTATACTACTCTAATATTATAATCTTGCTCACATTTATAAGAACTAAATGAAACACTGCTACACACGCCTCTTATACTGAAACTTTATCCTCTGGAAATTTTTCGGGACTTATACAAAATATAGAGGCGATTTTTTTGCCCCTCTACAGTCTACAAATGCACCGACAATTGACCAACCAGTGTCTAGATCAATGACCCCATTGGATTGCGACGGCGGTTCAGTATTTTCATCAACAATAGCTCGTTCCGGTTGCTCGAAGTCGGCGAAATTTGGCAGCTGAATCGGCGCAATCGAAATGGTCGCTCCTGAAAAATTGAGATTTTTGCAATATTATATCGACTGATTCAAAAAACACACATAATATTGAGCTCAAATCAACCAACCCGCCCGCAAGCCAACAGAATCGGACAGCATTTCGGCACCATTCGCAACGCCGTCCACTTTCGTCTCACCAACAAGCGCAGTCTTGCCGCGGGACAATGTCGGACCGACGCTGTCGGTGGTATCGGAGGGAAACGACAGAATCCCATCGATTGGGAATGCGGGCGGTGACAAAGCAGCCGGATGGCGGACGCCGTTCGAGTGGAGGATGGCAGAGGGCGGGCCTGGAAATACCGGACAGGGCCAAAGTCCAAGTGGCTCGGCCAGGCAGGGCCCCAGACCCGCCCGCCCGATTGGACATCCAGCAAGGACCACAGATAGTAGGTATAACGTATTTTTTGGCGACTTCGGGCGAAAAATTGGAAAAGCACTGTTTTCTACCACTGGTGTAGGAGGGGGTAGGGTCCCCCACAGGGTACAGTAGGTAGGTAGGTTGACCTCGTCTGGTACAGTAGGAGTCGCGACCGCAAACAAAAAAAAAAAAAAAAAAAAAAAAAAAAAAAAAGGGGTTATTATAACATTTGGGGGTTATAGGGGGGTTAGGAGGATAATAGAATCTAAAATTGTCCGCGGGTAAGAGGAGATGCCCATTTTTGGGTGGAGGCCCCGGGATGGATAAAGAGAAAAAAGATCTTTTCAGACCTTTTTTTAGGGGGTTTTTAGGGGTATTTGTGGGAACAATTTTTCAGATTCGAGCAGTAAATTAATAATTAGGTCTTAAAAGCCCCCGTAATAGAGCCCCCAAAATGGGGTAAGTGAATTAATAGAGCCCCTTCTATTTAGGTTTTTACGGATTGGAGTAAAGATGCCATTTTATACCATTTTGAGCAAAATCGCAATTACTGTACCACTATTTAGGTTTTTACGGTATTTGGAGCGAAAAATACATTTATACCATTTTGAAACAAAACGCAATTATGTACAGCCGCCGCGGCACTACTATGTACAGGACGAGCGTCAACTACCTACTATGTACTGTGGACCCTACCCCCTCTACACAGTGGTAAAAAGTGCTTTTTCCAATTTTTCGCCAAAGTCGCCAAAAAATACGTTGGATACTACGGATCGTGGTCCTTGCTGGATGTCGCAATCGGGCGGGTCGGGTTGACTTGCCGCCCTGCCTGGCCGAGCCACTTGGACTTTGGCCGGTCCGGATTTCCAGGCCCGCCCTCTGCCATCCTCCACTCGACGGCTCCACCATCCGGCTGCTTTGTCACCGCCCGCATTCCCAATCGATGAGATTCTGTCGTTTCCCTCCGATACCACCGACAGCGTGGTCCACATTGTCCCGCGCGACTGCGCTTGTTGGTGAGACGAAAGTGGACGGCATTGCGAATGGTGCCGAAATGCTGTCCGATTCTGTTGGCTTGCCGGCGGGTTGGTTATTGTGTCATTTCACACAAATGAAAAAAATCGATAAAATACTGCAAAAATCTCAATTTTTCAGGAGCGACCATTTCGATTGCGCCGATTCAGCTGCCAAATTTCGCCGACTTCGACAACCGGAACGAGCTATTGTTGATGAAAATACTAACCGCCGTCGCAATTCAATGGGGTCATTGATCTAGACACTGGTTGGTCAATTGTCGGTGCATTTGTAGACTGTAGAGGGGCAAAAAAATCGGCTCTATATTTTGTACAAGTCCCGAAAAATTTCCAGAGGATAAAGTTTCAGTATAAGAGGCGTGTGTAGCAGTGTTTCATTTAGTTCTTATAAATGTGAGCAAGATTATAATATTAGAGTAGTATAAAGCTGCATACTGTATATAGTTTCGGACCCTCTCACGAGACTATATATGTCAGAATGCATCCGGAGCCATATATATATAAGCCATATATAAGCCATCGAACAGCAGGTGCAGTGCGGTGCAGCAGCATTTGACCTCAAAAACAGTGTGTGGTCCAAAAACAATAGGAGACGTAGAAGCTACTAAAACTTTCCAAGTTTTATTGGTTTTAACCTCCACATGACACTTCGGAATTGATGAACTTCCTGAACGTTGAAAAATGGTCAAGATGGTCAAAAAAGTGTTCTTTTTGGAAAATTGGGAAAAATTTCGCACGGTTTTTTTTCATGGAAACTTATTTTCGGCCAAAAAATGGACCTGATTTTTTCAGTCTTTTTCGGGAAAAGGTTATTTTATCCGCAACTGTATACTTTTATTTATTGTTCCACAATAAAATAGTTTGTCAGCTTCACAAAAAAACGGCGGCAGAGCTGTCATTTCTGTAGTTTGCTGAAAATCGAGCGACGAATGAAATTTTATGATCAGAAAACTTTTATAATAGCACAAAGTTGAAAATTGATCATAAATTCTCTTCAGGCCCGCTATTTCCCTGGATGATGATTTCCTGCCAGCGTCGCTCGATATGCCCGTTTCGGCTGAGACCAGCACCCAGCAGCACCTGTGCATAATTTCACCGACGACCTACTCTGCGCAGATCTGGACTTTTCTGTGCCGTTGTCACCTTCACAACAATTGGTCGATTTTGATATAAGCCGGTTTTCGGACGGTATTCAGGATGCTGTAAGTGTTATTTTACGGTTTATTAATTATTTTATGTAATGTAATTTTTGGAAAGATTTTCTCCACAGGGTCCTGCCACTACAAACCATGAACCAGATTTTGCCGAAAATGAAGCCCAAATTGCGCACGCATCAACTCAATCGCCGAATGAGTCTGAACATTCGAAATCTCCAAGCCATCGTAAAATTGAGCCTGAATCCGAAAACACGAGTCCACGGCTACCAACGTCACCGTCTGAATACTGCACCCCGCCCGAGACGCCCGACCAAGACTACGACGTGTGTGTTGAAGCCGAAGAGGTCCGACTGATTTCTCTACCTATTTTTGTGTTTTGTCGGTTTTGATTTGTAAATATTATTATTATTTTTTTATTATTATTTAACTTTCCGCAGGTTTCCCCGTCTGCCACGGCGCTGCCGATCTCGAACCTGAATCTTGACAGTCTCCTGATTGAGCAAGGCGACCCGGCATTTGTCGCCAACGCATCCGTGCCTGAGCCGGGCTCAGAACTTGACCTGGCCGCATCCGCTGACACCGACATTGACGTTGTTGCTGCGGCTCTGTATGAAGTCGGCACTGAACCCAATCCAAATGAAGAAACCGAGACCCGACCGAGACAGGAACCTGAACCTGAAAATCAGGCAACCGCAAGTTCTATGATGAGGCCAGATGACATATCGACGTCGTATGAACTTGGCACGGAGCCAGTTGATTTTGATGAGACTGAAGCTGTTAGAGCGGATATATCGCCGACTGAAAGGAAGATATTTCATCAAAGCGATGTGGTTGAAGATGTGAGTTGGTTTTCGGTTGTTTTTATTTCGTTTTAAACCTAGGTAGACAGGACTCCAAATTAATTTTTTTTCAATAATTTGCTAAAGACAACAGTTTACACAATGCTCTCGCATCGCTTTACTATTGGTTGCACGATGACTTTGTGAGAATTGGTCAAGTTTTTTTCCTGAATCGTAAAGAGGGATGAAGTGACGGGGCAATGACGTTGCGTTGCGTGATCGCACACAAAGCATTTAGTAAAGAGAGTGTTTCAGACCTGCAGCAACGTGGTTGATCTGCTAGATTATTTTTAGCTGAAACTGTTTTGCCAGAATCACAAATAGCACAGTGGTTAAGAATGACTGAACGTGAAAATCAGGATAGATTTGATGAATTCTTATATGGTCATTGTGCGACATAGGTTGTGCGAAGGGATGCGAGAGCATTGTGTGACTGTTCTATTTAGCAAATTATTGAAAAAAAATTAATTTGGAGTCCTGTCTACGCCTAGGTATTATTATTTCGCGAGTGTGACTGAATTATTAAATTCAGCATGCGCTGGGAATTTTTACCAATTTGTCGGAACATTTTTATGTTTGTCGGCTTTTAGTTAGCAATTCTCTGAGAGAACGAAGTGTAGTTAGGCCTCAGCGTAATATCCTTCTTTCCTTTTTGAGAAAAAACAGACCGATCAGACGAACGAGAATGGAAACAAAATCTCCAACGCCACACACTTTTCGATTGCTTGACAACTTCCTTTCCATTTCAGGCACCCAATACAACGCCGGTTACCGCGATCGAGTCGATCGAGGACCAACATTTGAACACGTTGGTGGCTGAGTTGGATTCGCTTTTGGACGGCGAAAATGTGAATACGAACAATGAACAACCACCAAAACAGCAACAACAGCAACATTTCACCGAACATCAACCACTCGGGCTTGGTCACCAGGAGGTCCGCTGGTTTTTTCTTAGCTAAAAACGATAAATTTGTTTTTTTCGTTCTTTTCAATGGAACTTATACTGCGGAAAACCGGTTTTTTTATATTTCGTGAAAAAAAACGATAACGAACCGCAGTGTATAAGGATAGGAAGCCCAAATGAGGTGTTTTTGACACATGTGTAGTAATGGTAGCACAGACACTACAGTGGTGCCCGTGGGTATTTTATGCTTATTGTGACTAAAACTTATTTCCCAACTGTGACTTATTTCCCAACTTCTGTCAAGAATTAGAAAATTTCGTGAAAAACGACCGATGTTTTCCGAAGGCTGAGGTTTTTTCGTTTTTTTTCGGTTTTTTTCACGTCCCAGATGGACCCGCTTTTTTTCGTTTTTTCGCGAAAAAACAGTATTTTTCCATCCGCCAGTATAATGGAACTCATTTTCTGAAACCATGCCAATTTTGTTGCTATTATGATATTTTGCTTGAGCTCAAGAAGAATACAATAGCTTTATTTAACTGGCATGGTCTGATATTTTTCGCTGTTGTTGTTGACAAGGAACTAAGCCTAAGCCTGTAAAATTTAGCTGGTTGATGATGATTGAATTGCGGTATCTGGTCGAAAAGTGGTTGGCAACGGGTGGCTGTCGAAAACCCCGAAAAAAAAACCCAATATTTTCCGTTTTTTTTAGGCGTTTTTTTTCGGGGTTTTCGACCCCACTTGGCAGCGAACAGTTCGTTCTTCCTGTGACACAAAAAAATGTTTCGCCACGATCATGAGTGCACATTATGGAACCGCCTGGACCAATTCCATATTGCTTGCCTGAACTGGAAGAGAAGAATCAGAAAAAGCCACAACGTCAACATTCCGTTGCAGCAACGCAACGAAACGCAGCCCAGCCCACCACGTGAGCCTGATCTTGAGCCGGAAAACGAAGAATTCTATGAAACCGAACGCCGTGATGGTTCACACAATCAACTTGAGGCGGAGTGTGTCAACGAAAGTGATTTGACAGGGAATGGTTTGTACTTTTTCGTTTCTTCTCTTCCTTGTTTGAATTCTAATACTGTGAATTTGAGAGTTGTTTGGAACGGAAACGATCATCTGATTGGAGTTTCATCTGAATGCGCCACGTTATGCGATGCTCGATACATTTTAGTCTGCGGTTCTTGCTTCGTCTTCGTTTCTTCTGCCGTTTTTCAAGTGAGCTGAGTAGGCAACATCTATGATCGACTTTCACTTCATACTGGAACTGAATTCAGGGAAAAAATTCTGTTGTTTTCCCCAAAATTATATTCTTCCCCGCAAATGTCAGAAGACCCCGATCTTGACCAATCAAACGAACGGGAAGAGCCCGAAGATGGTGAAACATCAAGTGCCCAACCACACGCACGTCCGTTGGTGCATGAGCGTGAGTTGAGCGATCTGTGGAATTGGCGATTGACCGAGTCGGAAATGCAATTGGGAAAGGTAAGGTGGTTGGTTGTGATCTAGTTTGGCTTGGTGATGTGAAATGTACTGTGTGATCTGACACTGCCGCTGGGAAGATTGTGCGGCACACAAAGAATAACATTCCAGGGGGAATTTTTCGCAAGTTTTTTTGGGTGCCTATTTTTTTGTGCCATAAAGTGCATATAACGCGCGATTTTTTGCACCTTTAAGGGTTTTCGGTCGAAATTTGGACATTTTTGACCGAAAAATGGGCATTTTGAGGGCAAAAAATGGAGACGGGTAGGCTACCAGAGCGGTGCGGGTAGGGTGTCATTGGGGGACCCCCCCCACCCAGCCACAGCACTGGATTGCACGTCAAACAGTTCGGTACAGTGTTTCACGACAAATTCCACGTGCTAGGAATAAAAAAATACACAACAGTCACCTGTATGTGGGTAAACTGTAAAGTAATAAGTGGCCCGTGATGACCGATTACCTACATTATCTGATTCTAAAGTGTGCAGAAACCACAAACATATCTGAGGCCACAAGTTTTAATCTAATTTTCTCATTGCTGATCTAAATAAGGCTTGCGAGAAACTTCCCTTGAAATTTCAGGTCAAACCGTACTGGATCCCCGACCCGGACTCCCCATCGTGCCTGTTGTGCAACAAACGATTCACGGTGATTCGGAGGCGACATCATTGCAGGTCGGGCCTTGCAGCAATTGTCCTTCTTTTGCGTTTACTTTCCCCTTTCAGATTGCGTTTTGCTTTCCAAACTATTGGTTATGTTTCACGTTGGAATGACCCGGTCTCCGTGGCGTTTAAAATTCGCTGTCGTAGCTATCCGCTTTAGCGTTTTCTCACAACAGAAACAGATTCTCGTAATTCTTCGCAACCAGTCTGACCGTGGGCCTGTGGCGTTGTCTCACGACATTTGCCCTGGTTTCAGATCTTGCGGTCGCGTGCTGTGCAAAGACTGCTGCAATCTCAAAGCTGCATTGCCTTATATGGGTTGGTTCGTTTATTATTTTCGGAATGTTCAGATTAATGGCGAGTTTTATAATTTTAACAAACATCACAAAACTTTTCGGCCTGAAACCTTCTCCAACTGTCAAACGTTCGCAGACAATCGGGAGGCGCGCGTGTGCGAACCGTGTTCGAAAACGTTGAAACGGATCGAAGCTTGCGAACGCGTGGAGGCTGCCGGCGACGACAACGCCCTGATTGAGCAAGGAGATGAAGATGGTGACCAAGATGAGGGTGCAGACAGGGAGAATGATGCGCAAACACAGGGGTTAGCGTGACGAACGACATCGGTGTCTATTATCAATTATTTTTTGTGTTACAATTTTGTCACCGTTACTTTTGTCACGTCTTGTGCGCATAAAAACTGAGTTGAACTGATTCAGTCGAAGTCGGTGAAATTCATCACAATTTTCGTCAGTCGAAATGTTTCGCCGACTGCGTATTTTGACGCAATCAATTATTGTCCGTCAGTAGTTAAACGGTCTGCGCCGAGTATATATGACACCAACCCCACTCACTGAGACTCTTCGCGGTGTCTGGGCGCGGTCTCAGACACCTCACACCCGAGAATATTTTCCCCCATCTACTCCCCCTCTCTGCCCGCGGGGCTGAGAGATGAAGATATACCCTCCCTACCCTCGCACCACAAAAACCTACCTATTTCTCCTCTTCTTCTTAGTCCGCGATGTCACCAGTATTTTATAATCGCCTCCTCTCCTCTTATATATTATTTCTCCTCTTTTTCGCCACCACTCCTCTCTCCTATTTTCCCAAACCCCGTACGCATTAAGAAAAAAATTCCCCTTTGTATTTTGCCCCGCAGACACCGCACGCAGCTCTACTCTATAGGGTGCACAAAGATCTCATATCTCGCTCTTCACGCGCTCGCAGACACCTATCCCCCCGCTCATAAAAGACTCCACAAGTTCTCTCTGTAGTGCGGCGTTGTACTACTCTTCCCCCCTTCTCTGCGCACGCTGCGCACATCCTATTCCATATTCCCCTTTTAATAACGATCTACGGACGGAGTATACAGCCGGCACGCCAGAAGCAAAAAGATAGTTGTAGTTACGTGCCAAACCAAGTTTGTTCCTCCCCCACCCTCGGAGGTACCGACCAAGAAAGAAATTTACCCCAAAATCGGAAATTTAACCAAATTCCCCCTCCCTCCACATTTCCACCCACCCACCCCCGGGGCGGGAATGGGGGAATTAAAGGCAGATAACCCCCCCCGCACTAAGTTGTCCTCCGAAGTTAAAATTCTAGCTCTAACGTATCTTTTAAAAATCGTGTTCGTTGAAGTCCATGCGTTGGACTTTGAACTACAACCGGGTTCATAACCGGACCAGCGTCTACGGTGCCTTCATTTGAACGACTTCTGTCCAAGATACGTTCGAGCTAGAATCTTGGATTTTGATCGATGAACACAAAAGTTGGGGCTATGGACAGCAAATGCACAATTCCCAACAATAGGTAGGGCCACGGACAGCAAAGCACAACCACACAACGGTAAATTATGACAGAAGCCAAAATTTCCTAAAATTGTGATTTTTGTGCAAAATTCAAGTACCGACGGTGACCCCAAGGATGCCGATGAACCAACATAGATTTGCACATAAGCAACAACTATTATATTTTTATCGGCGTGCTCGATTATCTCGGTACCTCGGCATTGTATTTAAAATAGGAAAATATGACATACAAGTGTGCATGCGGTCCTCACAAAACACGGCAAAAAAAGCTGAGGCTCAACACAGTTGAGCGAGCTTTTGTCGAAACTTATCAGCGATGGGGAAAAGCACGTGGAGGGCCGCAAAAAGCGCGGGGTAAGGGGGCTTTTTCCTCCTTTAGTGAAAACCCGGGCCCATTCTGTGTTACCCCAAAAAACACGGAAAATTTTTTTTCAAAAACCAAAAAGCGCGAGCACCAAAAGCAAACCGGCCCGAAATGCCGGGAAAAGCGCAGCGGGGAGAGAGAGAAACATGGCCCGAAAAGAGCACGGACATTTGTGACCAAAGGCACACCAGAACAACAGATCGATATCTTAAAGTTAAGGTGCGGGGGTGGTAGGGCAAAATTTTTACCTTCAGCCGCTCTTCGGGATTCAGAATTTACCTTCAGCCCCCCGGGCCTGAAAGCTGGTATGGGGGAAAAAATTTTCTTGGCCGCGAGGTTTTGTACAAGCCCAGTTACCGCCAACATCAACTTTCGTGGCGGTCAAACGACAAGCCCGCTACCGTGCCCAAGTTCATTAAATTCATTTAGTTTATGGCGGAGACCCTCAGAGGACAATATAGAGTGAAATTCACGAAACAAAGTCAAGCTCAAAGTCAAGGTTCACAAGTCGGATGTTTCGGCGTCACGCTTACTGATGCAACAGAAGCAATTTTCTGAAGGAGGGGTCAAATATGACTACTTGATGTGCATGGTTGGGTGCATTTCCATGAATACTGTTTGTTAAGGATGTAGCGCAAGCGTTCCTGAAGATTATCTCTCACTTATTATGTTTCTGACTGATGGTATTAAAATAATGTACCCATCATTGACCGCAGTCACAATTGTTTGCACCGATGTTGGTGACCGTCTGTTAATTTCTTTGCCTCCTTTTCAGAATTTCAGTCAACTTTGACATGTGTACTCCACCAAAATGCTTGTGTTAAATCCTTAAGATAATATTTTAGCCAGAGAGAAGCATCCAATCTTGAACAACAACAACTTGTCATATTTGACCCCTCATTTGGAACATCGCGTCTGCTTCGCGAGCCAGCGCGACGCCGAAACATCTGACTTTGCACTTTTCACCTACTTGATGCGTGTTGAAAAAAAAACACAAACCATCTCAATCCGAGCGCAGCTGCTCATATGGCGAACAAAATCAAACTCAACAACATCAGCACCCCAGCCCGGCCACGCCGAATCCGACCCGGCAACGGTCACCGAGGCATCACATCGGCCGTCCCGCGAGCCCCCGACGAACAGGCCGGCCCGTCTCGGGCCTCCTCGAGGGGATCACCCGACAGCCGGCAGACTCGGTCTCGGCCGGGGCTAGCGATCGGGACGTCAGCGACGGGATCAACCGGAGCGAGGGGCAGAGGAGACGAGAGGAAGACGACCAGATCGAAAAAGGGAGGGAGATATTTTTCTGTTGTTTTCTTAGGGCCAGGAATTTCGAAAAAAGGAGATTGCTATATTTTGTTTGTTTTTTTGGTATGGAAAATCTAATTTCGTGCCTCAGCATTCTACAGACGCAGGGAAACTCCCGTCGAAGTCGAGGCGGCAACAAGCTCAACACACAGGAACAAGCCACGCAGCGACACACACAGCTGGGACGAAACAGAGAAACGCACACGAGCCCGCTGCGAGCTGGGACTGGGTTGCAGCGCGTAGAATGGAACGAGAGTTTCCCCTGCGTAAAGAGGCAACGAAATAGGAAGTGCTATATTTTGTCTTTCTTTGAGAACTCTACCTATGGGTTCAGCATGAACATTTGCCTTGTAAACGTGTGTGCGCAGTATTATGGCTTTACTGTTTGAAAGTCGCACGCAATATGCAGTGTTTTCTTTTTGCAACTTCGTGTGTCCAATCTTGTCAGTTGTGTGTGTGTGTGTGTGTGTGTGTGTGTGTGTGTGTGTGTGTGGGTGCTGTGTGTGTGAACTCCACCCAGTGTGTGTGTGATGCTGTGTGTGTGTGTGTGTGTGTGTGTGTGTGTGTGTGTGTGTGTGTGTGTGTGTGTGTGTGTGTGTGTGTGTACCGCACACCTGTGTGTGTGTGTGTGTGTGTGTGTGTGTGTGTGTGTGTGTGTGTGTGTGTGTGTGTGTGTGTGTGTGTGTGTGTGTGTGTGTGTGTGTGTGTGTGTGTGTGTGTGTGTGTGTGTGTGTGTGTGTGTGTGTGTGTGTGTGTGTGTGTGTGTGTGTGTGTGTGTGTGTGTGTGTGTGTGTGTGTGTGTGTGTGTGTGTGTGTGTGTGTGTGTGTGTGTGTGTGTGTGTGTGTGTGTGTGTGTGTGTGTGTGTGTGTGTGTGTGTGTGTGTGTGTGTGTGTGTGTGTGTGTGTGTGTGTGTGTGTGTGTGTGTGTGTGTGTGTGTGTGTGTGTGTGTGTGTGTGTGTGTGTGTGTGTGTGTGTGTGTGTGTGTGTGTGTGTGTGTGTGTGTGTGTGTGTGTGTGTGTGTGTGTGTGTGTGTGTGTGTGTGTGTGTGTGTGTGTGTGTGTTTCTGAGAAGCCAGCCTATGATGGACGTACTACTATTACCTACATTATCCGAGCCGTTCAGATGGCTGTGCGGATAAGTGAAGCGATCTGAGGCTGATACATTTTGGCGCCAATTATCATTATTCTGGACAAGAACAGTTCGAAGCTTTAGCAAAAACTACAAGATAAATTTCTCTCATTTCAAGAAACGTTCCGGTGGTAGATCCAATCAGCGAGTCGCCGTTCTTCGTCTCACACAGGAACTGGACTGTTTTCTGCCGTCAGGCGTTCACTCGCAGGGTTGATGTCTTTGTTTGAGTTTTTCTTTCATTTTTTTGTGCTTTTAGCTTAGCTACCGTTATCCTTCAATATTGGTCGCACAATGACTATATAAGAATCCATCCAATAATTTTCCTGAATGGTAAGGCACGTCTCGTTGCAGATGACAAGCGCTCTATTTATATTTTTTCCAAAACATTTCTGACGATATTACAATGAAGTTGTTTGAACACAGTGAGCGTGATATCGGCAGAAATGTTTTGGAAAAAATATAAATAGAACGTTTGTGATCTGCAGCGGCCTTACCATTCAGGAAAATTTTTGGATGGATTCTTATATAGTCATTGTGCGACCAATACCATCTTGTAACAGGATTCCTGTTTGGCTGTGTTTGCAATATCGTTCACTGGAAACATTTTTCGTTTAAAATCGTCTTGTTCTTCAGAACTGTCCATTACCCGCCTGCAACATATCGCGAATGGAAAAAGAGAGAAAATGGACAAATGCCTCGTTGATGCTTTGCAAGAGAATGATGCCGTCGAAGTGGCCATCAAACGGAATCTCACTTGTATCATCAGACTGACTGCATGTTAGTTTTCTCTTTTTCCTTTCTCCTACATCTAGCTTGGTAAGCGCTTGTTTATAAGCTATGTGAGGTTAAAGGGGGCGCGATATTATACATTTTTGGCGTGCCACATACCAATATTACTGCAGAAACTACAAGAAGACATCTGAAGTAACATGTTTTGAAAAGACAATGAGGTCGAACTTTGAAGATTTCATTCAGAAATTCACCTCCGAATGTCGACTGCAAGCAACAAAGTTCAATCTGCTGTAGTCGCTCAGCTCCGTGAAAATCAGGCATCGAGCTCAAAAAATGAAACAAGAAAATGTTCCAAAGACGAATTCCCACAGCGACGCTATGAATCGGACAAGCGCATGGTTCTAAAGAGGTACAATTTTATAACACAGGGAATTTTCGTTTGGGCCACACTGTGAGATAGACATGAAGATAAGGCACTGATTTCGACCAGCGTAACAGTTCTTCCCCTACGTCTAACGAACATCTTTCACGCTGGTCGAAATTAGTGGTTCAAGTCTATCTCACAGTGTGGCCCAAACAGACATTTCCAGTGTTATAAAATTGTACCTGTTTAGAACCATGTGTTTGGCCCCAAACATTTTCTTGTTCAATTTTTTGAGCTCGATGCCTGGTTTTCAGGGAGCCGAGCGACTACAGCAAACTGAACTTTGTTCCTTGAAGTAGACATTCGGGATTGAATTTCTGAATGAAATCTTCGAAGTTCGACTGCATTGTCTTTTCAAAACGTGTGACTTCTGATGTCTTCTTGTCATTTCTGCAGTAATATTGGCGTGTGTCATTCCAAAAATGTATAATGTCGCGCCCCCTTTAAGAAAGACAATTTCGAATGTTCTATTTTAGGCCTGCATAGAATCGTTTCTTAAATTCTGGTCGAAATCGATGTCGGAAACTGCTGATATTGAAATATGCGTCGTTCAGAAAGTTACTTGACCAAGGGACAGTATCTGATAATCTTCTCTCGTTTGATAGAAAAAATTGTTTTCAATCTTGCTGTTTAGTTCGATCTATTTACCAAAACGGACCAGCCACAAGAAAATCTTCGTTCAAAAATATTGTTTTCAGTGCCGTGTTGCAATAATCCGGAAGAGAAAATCTGGCAGCTAACCACACGTGGCATGGCCTGCGTTGCTGCGAGCGAACTGGTAGTGTTGGTGAAGCATCAGCCGTCAGACACCAATGCGTTGCCGCTGGTCTTTATGAAACTGTTCGATCGAATTTATGAACTCGCGCTCAAAGGTTGGTTTTGGTTGTGGTGGATGATTATATCTTTTGTTTCTTTTATAATTATCTTTCAAATGTAATAAAAAGTGGTATCCACGAACTTTCAAGGCAAGCCCAGTCCATTGGCATGGGCTTGGCTGGGCACAGGCAAATCTTAGCTGAGCTGTACTTTGTGTTGAGTTGGCACACTAATAGCCACAGGCGTAAAACTTGTGCATTTTTAGCAGGAAAGTTGATAATGCCGATTAACGGCTGGAACCAGTAAGAGGTAGTCAGCCTCCGGGATTGCAGAAAAATATGATTTGAGTAGTCAGAGGAGTTGGGTTACCCTTTTTTCAAATGGACTTGTCAAGCTCATGCACTAATTCACAATAATTCAAGTCTCTGAATATTTGAGCTTGTGTTTGATTATTTGAGTCTCTCAATTTTTCCTTTCAGGTATCCGTTTCTCTGCATTACAATGTGTGACCGCGTCAGATCTGTATCTGAGCGATGCCGAGTCATCCAAGCAGTACCTGATCGAACCCTATTGTGGATTTCTGTTCTTCCGACCCACAATACAGGTTTGCATATCCGGTTGTTTCTCTATTTTACAAATTTTGTTGTCCTAGCAGTTTTCTAACGCGGTGACGCCAGCACGATTGTTTTTTCATTCTTTTGAATCCGTATATTTGGCACAAAATCGCGCAACAGTTCTGTTTGTCGTTATTTTGATGTGACTTTTTAGCATGAAACAGTTTCACACAATGCACTCTTGAGAGTGATCCGAAAATCTTCACAACATTCTCTTTATTTTGATCTCGATTTTGGTGCCCAAACTCATTGCATTCCATAACCATTGGTCCTGAATTGGTTGAGACTGCAGAAGCTAAATCATTGGGTGGCCGGGCCTACCTACCCAGTGTAGCCTGGTACTGGACTGAGCTCAGATCTGCACAATTGGAGCCCACAAAGCCCAAACCCCCTAAGCTAAATCATGTGTTTGCAGTGCACGCAAAGTCTGCATCTTCCGACCGACCCCTACCTGATGACGTCTATGGTGCGACCGGAGGACCTAAGTTGGGCCAAAGTGCTGCCGTTGCGTGTGCTACTCAGAATTGGATTGGAACAGAAAAGTGGGTAGATTATTTTATCTGGTTGCCTTGTTCGCCTTTTCTTTTTTGGGCGTTTTTCTCGAAAAACAATTGAAGCTAAGAATGTCGTCATTGAAGACACACCTGAAAATGTTCTGACGAGTGTGTATATTCGGCATTTGTAAACCGTGCGGTAATTTAAACGTGGCCGGCAGGTAAAATGATCCCGAACCTCAACGTATCAATTTCAAGCAGTAAATTAATCCATCAATATTTTGCAGTTTACCCATGTCCGTTGGTGATCACACGTGAGCGTGAGCGGCTATTCGGCGCTGTCAGTCAGACTGTCCTAAATATATTCGTGGTTAGTTGGGTAGTTTGGGGGAGTCGGTTTGATGTTTGATTTGGGCGTGGGGGAAGGTTCCCGGGGGAAGACAACGCCTTCTCCCCCTCCATGGTACACCTCCCCCTCCATTCGCCGTCCAGGTCTAAATGGCACGTTTATTCATCGTTGACGATTATTCGCGTTTTTCTCATTGTCTTGCAAGCCTGGGCTCAGGCTTTCTTTCAGGGTTAGGTCTAGAGGCAGAAGTTCCAGCCAGGAAGACCTGTCCAACCTCGTAGGTTGTAGTGGTACGATGTGGGTTGAACCTAGAACAGTAAAATCTTCGAAAAGAGCGCGCACGACACCGTATGACTAGAAACATAAAACGCGACATTCATCCGGCCATGATAATATTTCTTCAATCTTGTTTTTTTGCAAATCGAGTTCGCTTAGTTTCCGGGTAACTGAACAATAGTGCCCGTAAACTTTGCAGGATTTTCACGACTTCAAATATTCGCTCACCCGCTTGCCTGGCAGCACAATTACGTTGAATGGTGACACCACGGAGATCAGAATTCCGAAATCGTGCAGAAATTCGGTGAGACGTTTATATTTTGTTTTCTTTTGTTTTGTTGTGCTCTTTCCTGTTCCATGTGTAAAATTGATCTTCGGTTGTTTTGTAATCTCATGAAAATGTTTTCTTTTCCGAACATAGTCGAACAGTATTTCCTGGCAAGTAATGTACCAGTGATCTTCTTATTCCACATAACCAGCACCATAGTCAATGCATGGTAAAAAAATCGCTGTACAGGCAAACTACACCAACACGAGCCCGATTTCGAAGGTGGTGCATTGTCAAAACGAATAGAAAGAGAAAATCATCATGCTTCACTTTGTATTCTTCAGTGTGTAACATTTCCCAAATCAGCAGCCACGTCAGAATGTTTCACTATACATTTCAAATAAATAGGAAAACAGCTTTTCATCCTTCTGCCGATATTTTTATTGTCAACATTCAAAAAGTTGCAAAGTGCCGACTAATTATTTATTTGCACAGCTGATCCATCTGCTTGACTCGTGCAACGACAGTGGTCTGTTGGCCTTTGCCACGTCATTCAACACGCAGGCTGATTCGCATTTGGTGTGCGTGCAGAATGTGGACACCGATGCATACAGCACCACCGTGTTTACGATTGAGGGCGTGCAAAGGGAAGGTGGGTCGATGGGGGAGGGGGGAGCGGTTGTTGTGATGGCTTGAGAGGGAAATTTGGTGTTGCGCTTTTGTGAGTGATGTTTATGAGTTTATTTTTTGGTTTTTGCTAATTTCATGCATTTACATCAATTAAACAGCTCGTGTGATCACCGCCACTTATACATAGAGAAAAACTACGCCAACACGAGCCCGATTTCGGAGGTGGTGTGTTCACAAAACACAATGAAAGAGAAAATCATCATGCAGCCCGTTGTATGCTACAACGTGTAACATTTCCCAAATCAGCAGCCACGTGTGAATGTTTCACTGATCTGCCGCCTCCGAAATCTGGCTCGTGTTGGCGTAGTGTTACTATACATCGGATGGAAAACATTTTTAAATGTTTGTCATGTTCATTATAGGCTAGGCTGATGACTGGTCGTGTTGATCCGCTGAATTTTTCAATCGAAAAATGCAGTTATTCCAAAAATATTGTTTTTGCAGCCACCTCAGCGTCCTTCGTTGTTCTGAACGGCAGTTCGGCCAGTCAGGGTGTTGTACTTTCCTCGATCATCGAAGATGGAGTGATGTTGCGCGTCAGGCCTGAAACGTTGCAGAAACTGACGGAGCTGTTGCGCGATGGACAGGACTATACGATTGAGGGTGCGGTTTTGTCATTATGGCTGGTTTTGCGATACGGTTTGCACTCCGAATGCCATCTGTGTGAAATTCTGGCGCCTGTTTACTGATGAAATTTTTTGGTTTTCGGTTTGTGGATTCTTTTGTACATATGGTTGATTGATTCTGTAGATCTGTTAAGTCATCGTGGCCAACTGGCGAAACATTTCCGTTTGATGCGTGTGTGCTGTTTTTCCCTGTTTCTTTTGGCTTTCTGTCACAGACGCGCGGCATGTGCATCAAACCAGTATCCTCACTTCAACAATCACCATCAGACACGACATTTTTTTGAAAAACAATCTTACGACCCTGATCATTCAAGGCGATAACGTGCGTGTGAATGTGTGCTGGTACGATGATGACGAAATGCTGCCGTCGATCATGGGACTGGATGTGAGTCGAGTCGATGGAACGCTGTTGGCCAGAGAGGTGCGTCGCTGACGGTGATGTTTCAATCCTTTGATGGGTGTACGTCTTTCTGTGATCACACTTGATTTGATATGGCGCTTTTAATTCATTTCCCGATTAGGGATTGGAAAGTATAGGGTATCGGCACCCAAAAAGTATCGGGTATCGGCATCTTTTTTCCAAGGTGTCGGGTATCACACCTTTCGCGATTGACAACCGGTTCTCAAAAACAGCTCTGCATGTATTCATTCTTTTACGAATAGAAAAAATTTTAAAATGTTGGCGCCGCGCCGTCTCAAAAAAAATCCCGCGCGACGTTTGTCATGTACTTCAGTTTTGCTATAAAAGCGGTGTTTTATTGGTACCTTGGCACTATCAGGTATTGGGCTATTTTCAAAGTATCGGGTATCGGCATTTGCCAAGTATCGGGTATCGACATATCTCCGACATTTTTTTCGGCATTTTTTCCCGCATTTTTGACGCGAACCCCCACGATACCTATCCCTATTCCATATTCACACACAACCACGTGTGGAGCAAAGTGTGACTGAAAAACAATGGGTTGTGGACACTATGGCTTCACTTTCACCCACTACAGAGACAGGACATGAAAATTCTCATTCGTCAGCAATTGTTTTGTTTGCTGGCCTTTTTTCTGTTTTTTGTGGGGTTAAATTGTTGCCATTGCAACATGGGAAATGCTCTCAAGCCGAGAATCAAATGTGGTGATAAAGTTATAAAGTTTATCTGTGAAGCGAAACATTTACATGGATCGAATGGCGCTTGATTTTCTGTTTCTGATTCAGCTATCACACACGATATTACGGCATTTTTTATTTGCAGGAATACAAACAGCTGAAAGTGACCGCTGACATGCTACAGTCATCCTCAATCGCGCAAGATTGCGAATATGCGCTTAGATTGGCTAAGGTCGGCTAGAGATGTTTTTTCTTGATTTTTTCCCTTGATTTGTTGCTCTTGTTTTGTGTCACACTGCTTTGGAACCTGAATGGGGGCTCTATAGACTCGGGGCCACCCCCCAGAAACTACCGTAATCCATGTGCTACCGTACCCAAACTTTTGTCACGTGATACACAGACCCATATGAACTTGTAATATTAGTTTTGGTTGTGTCGGTCAACGGAATCGGTCACGGCCGATCGCCATCGGTGGTATCGAGGTCAAATTTCAAAGTTGTCCGAATGTTATATGTAGCACCTCTATCATGTTTAGAATTGTTCGCTGATTCCAAAAATGTTAAGCTTATTTCATTCCGACGTCGCATGAAAGAGTAACAGTCTATTTTTAATCTCAGTTGCACGGTCGCTGGATTTTAGCCAACAGTGCAGCCAAGTGTTAAAAATAAGAAATGTTTCATCGATCTCGCTTATAAAACGATGTGAAGAAGATCTGTTCGTTAGTCTTTTAGGATATATATGCGGAAATCTTAAAGATTGTCTCAAAATTTAAAAATAACAAAAATGAAATGTTCGCAAATTCAGGTTGTTCTGCTGCATACGGACGGCAAATCGTCGTTACGTCACTGGTTCGAGAATTTATGGCAGGCGGCCAAGGATATCGAACATGAACTGGCCAAGACACTGGCACCGTTTGTTGATCAGATGCTGTTGAAGGAGTGTCGGTCGGTTTTGCGTTTTGTTTGTCTATATTTAACAATTTGGAGCTTATTCTAATGTAGGTGACGGAAGCCGTGCCTAGGTTATCGTTGTCGAATCTGCATCGCATGTATTTCCACGGTCATTCAAGGCTGCGTAGTCAACTACATTAGAATTAGTCAAATTCAGTTGACACGCCAGAAATAATGGCGTGTGAATTTTGACGCGGCATGACTTGCACGTATATATGTTACCGCACAACTTCGTCCAATTTGTTTTTCGACAATGGCAAGTGAACCTGTAACTACTGTTTTACAGTCCAACTTTTCTATACTGAGGGATTAAGAAACATTTTCTGTTGTCACACCAGATTCGGGTCGTTGGGGCACGTACTGAAAAGCGAAATGTTTCTCCTTAGGTTCTATAACCCGAACGTTTTGCCATGCGTTGCTTTCGTGGCGGAGATTTTTGCTGAACAAGCAAACAAATTAAATAAATGAAAAAAAGCAAAAAATCAGTCCACTACAAACGAAAAGCGTGTGCATTGCCTAAAGAATATTATTCATTGCTTTTACTCTGCCATGTTGTTTCAGCTCAATCTCGCTTCGCCTGCAATTGGGACCAAACGGAGCTGAGTACGAACCAGGT
>JASAMV010008988.1:0-30912 GCA_030248065.1 Rhynchonema sp. JSB1_4
CGAATGTCGCACCGATTGATCATGTTGCGTTCATTCGATTGCAGAATGACACCAAAGAACTGCTCCAACAACTCTATCACAATCGCACCATTGAATGGGCGAACTACTATGACAGCACTGTCACCGTGATGGGAGGAACTGCTGACGGTGATGATGACTACAGACTGGTGAGACTGGATGGCTCCGCAGCCAACAACACCAACGAAGACAATGACTACATTATGATGGTGCATCAGAAGGCAACTGACATCGTCACTGGAGACGAGCCATTCATGTTCAAAGTCGCTTGGGATCGACATCGTGCAGATTGTGCGTTGATGGCGTTTTCGGACTCTGTTACTCATCTCTCATTTGAACATCGTGTTCTCAGATCTCAACGCGCAACAACGTTCGTTTCGTCGGAAAATTGAGCAGTTCAACAAAGACCAGATTCAAGAGCTGTTATCCAACAAAGAGAATCTGCCAATGGGTACATTCCGGTATTATCGGCTGTCTGCCTATCCGGAAATGGTTTGTTTCATGATGTCTACATAGTTGTAAAAATGATCTTACTTGGGGGTCAGAAAACAAATTTTAAAATTTTCAGATGAAAGAAAATTTCGACGCACTGAGAATCTCAAGTGACGATCATGTGCAGCAAATATTGAATGAAATTCAATCCGAGACCGACAACGGGACGAGTGGCGGTTTCTTGCAAGCACTGGCTGATCGATACTTCAGCTACTCGTTTGAGTCTCTGACGGGCAAACGCGTCCAACAGAATCTGCCATTCAACAGTTTGTTCCACTTGGATTTGGCCACTGAATACCCATTGAACATGTTGATCAATGTGACGCCCGAACAAGGCAAGGCAACCACGCAGGTGAGTTCGCTGGGTGTGGCTGAAGCATTGCTGCACAATTAGCAAACCGGTAATGGCAGCGCTGGGTCGTCTAGGCAGTTAGTGTTGAGGGTGCCAGATCATACTACGCTCAATTGCGGTTGAAGCTGCAACAATGGGAAAGTCAGTTTCACCTGGCGTGCTGATGTTTCCATAACCAAATAAAACGGCTACGGATGCTTACTAGCCGGGTGCTGGCTTATTGGTTGACCTTTTGGTGCCAGTGACAATTTCGTCGTGACAACTTTATCCTGTCTTTCATCGAAACACTTTAACCTTGCTGACAACCCGTTGTTGTTCGCTGCAGCATCAATGTGCAGCCAGTCGTTATGTGGACACGTGCACACAATATCGTCGTGATGTCGCTGAACAATGGGCCAACAATCACGTGTTGTTGTACGTTTCGCACGAGAATTTCCAGGTTCGCAGACTTGGTCCAGTAGATGGGTTCATGGGTCTAAAGCTTACGTGGAGTTTGACGTCGTACTGACGATGACCTGGTATATCGCTCGTATGCGAAAAGGTCGAAACGGACAATTAAGAGTACTCGTTGCGCAGCTGACTGGCGGAATGCAGTTGTAAGTTTGCATGGCCACAAGCCCAGTGCCCTCGAATTGACATGCGAGCATCAAATCACTTCAGCTGCAACAATTCGTCACACAAAATCGTGCCACATTCTACAATGTGCTGGGGGCAATCGGCGGCTCGTTGGGTCTGTTCCTTGGCGCATCAATCATCTCAATCGTGTCCATGTGTGTGCATTTCGCACAAATCGCTGTGCCCGCGTTGGACCCAAAGGACAACGTCGTTGGACCACAAGAAACAGATGGATCCAATGAGACAAAGACGTTGCTCGCTGCGATGGAAGCACGAATTCAGGCACTGGAACGGATCTTGAAGGAGCGACCGCCGGACTCAAACTTAAATTAGAATGTTTCGCTTTTCTGATTAGTTAGGGCTGTTATGGTTTATCATTCGTTGGTGTGGAATGTGAGCTTGACTCCTTCTCATGCTGAAATCCACCCTAAAACTGCAAAACTCAGATGTACAGTAAAGATGTACTCAGATGTACTGTGGTAAAGCTGGGTTTCAGCCCAGACCTTTCGCATCCGACCAATAGATTTGTGCATTGTGCACAGTGCACTGTTTACGAGCGAAGCCAAACCGGGCAACACAAACCGGAATTTGGGTTGCATCCTATGTATATAAAATGCATAATTTCCAGAAAAGATGCAATGTCAAACTGGAAAGAAAAAATTATGCGAATTCTGTACACATATATGTACATACATATATCTGGAGCTATTGGATAGCCATCTTGAGCAAAAACAAAAATACCATTTGATGCTCTTTTGGAATGATTAGAATATGTACACTGTTTCTGACAATTATTGAGGATTTTCCAAATGTGTTACCTGGATTCGTAAGCACGTGGTCACGTGACGGCAGCAAGTAAGATGCGCCTTGTGTAAATTCTACGGATGTAAAAAAAGCGTTTTTAGAGTAAATCCCGCACGCATTGTAAGAGTTGGACGCAATTTAGGTGTTATATGTTGACCTCAAACGACGTGAGATCACCCAGGCAAACTGTCAGTTTGGCGATTGCTTCTTGTTCTTCAGCTCCTTTGTCCCAGCACGCAAGTACACTTGGCCTCGACAGCCACTTCTAACGAGCGCACTTCAACATTTTGCTGAATTGGCCACGAGTCAAAAAGTGCCTTGGTGTTCTCACTCAGCTGCCCAGACGGACCTAGATTTTCGGCGCGCAGCCAAAAAACGCCTGGCTGGACCTTAGACATTGCCCTCGCGCTGGCCCACTGCCTAGACGGACCTACATACATAGATTTTGAGCACGCAGCTTCGAGTGCCTGGATGGACATGGACAGCGGAGCACATGCACAAAAGCAACCAGACGGACTTAAATCTTGCTTTATACTGCATTGGCAAGCCAAAAAGTGAAGGATCATAAACAGTATTGTAAATTGCAGAAAATAATACACTAAACTGTGCACTTGCGTAGACGTTGATGCCTCACCGGCCGGCTCCTAAAAATCGAATGTACGAATTGAAATGTTTTTTCGAGTGCCTTCTATTCAATGCCAATGCTTCTCACGTACGCGCTTTAACACTGTACTTTTAGGTTTGCAGTTCAAATTCCTCATCCATCATCGGCACATCGGTGTTCCCATGTGGACGGCACAATTTCGTCCGTCGACATGATTGTCCGAATCCTGGAATATCGGCCGAAATCATTGATTATGTGCTCACATTGGCCAATGTCACATACAGCATACACAACCGTGTCCCCAGAGAATTGTACTAATGGATTTGGCACAAAGGTTCGTTGTATTGCCATTGTATTTGTTGCAATACACACACTCTCAACCGAACCTGCAAAACACATCACGGCATTTATTATACCATCTCAGCTGACAGGTGTCTCAACAAAAAGGTGCTTCCAAATGACTGTAGCACCGCGCGGCTTCTCACATTACACGCACAGCTTTTGAAAAAGCCATTTGCAGCCTTGTCGGTGCAGGTTAACACACGGAATGGTGCAGCGGCCATTGGTGCGTCAGGGAATCATCCGTGTGTCACGTTTTGACACACCAGACATTTCAGTTTCAAAATACGAAAAATCATTCAGCAAACTAAAGCATCAGAAATAAACGATGGACTGCAAATGGCTTTCAAAAGCTGTGCGTGCAACGTGAGAAGCTGCGTAGTCCTACAGTTTATTTGGAAGCACCATTTTGTTGACCTGTCAGCTGAGATGGTAAATGTCGCTATGTTTTTGCAGGTTCGGTTGAGAGTGTATTGGGTTCCGTGCGTTTTGGGTCCATCATGACGGTGACTCCCGTGGCGCATAGCGGTGACTTGACGCGCCTCCGGAAACAGGCAGCGACCGAAAATAAAAGAATCATATCAAATCCAGCTCCAGGTTGATCACTCTGAATTAATCAATCCCGAACCATTTCTTCATAAATATCCTCACGTATCTCACCCCCCCGCCAGGCAGCAAGAGTTACTGTTCGTGATGATAGCCAAGCTAAAATAGAATGAAGTTTACAAATAGACCTCCGATTGACACGTCCCAATTGGGCAACGGTAAGCCAGAAGGAGCGTGAGATGAGAAAGGTTGTTGTCACGTTTTGACACACAATGACAAAGCCAAACGAGCTGTTTTTGTTTCAGTGCCCAGTCTCGACATTCAATGGTTGAGCGATACAACACTTGAAGTCAAAATGTACGGCATTTGCCTCGAATTCTGTTATCACAACCATGACCTGACCACCACTGACGAGGATGGGCGGCAGATCATTCTTGTGTACGTTAAGTGCACGTGCTGCTCGAAAATGAATGGTTCATTGCTCACATTTCGCGATTATCGTGCATGGACATATTGTACTTACGCATTTCAGGCGTGGGCACAGGTGAATACCAAAGAAACGCGTTTGCTGAAGACCAAACTGATCGCAGATGAGTTGATGATCACAAGTGTACCCGCACTACCGTTGCACATGTGTCTAGACCATGACACCATTCTGGACACCCGACTGAGTGCGTTGCAATATGAGCAAATTGCGCAGACCCAATTGTCCGATCCAAGTATCAAACTCAGAGGCAGGGTTGGGCAAAAAAAAATTTTTTTTTTAAAAAAGGTTTTTGAAAAAATTTTTTTTTAAAAAAAGTAAAAAAAAATAAAAAAAAAAAAAAAATTTAAATTTTAAGGGGAAGAAGAAATACTAAAACGTACAACAATGGCGTTTGTGGGGTTTATTTTTTGTCATTTTTTCTCGAGGGTCGAAAAATTAAAACCACACATCACCTATGGACCCGGTATTGGGTACCCAGCAAACCCAAATCATCATATTATACCTTCCCACGGTACATGGGACACAGTATGCACGTACCTAGATGCCCCCTCGGTGCCACCACCCAGCACCCCGATATGCCCCACATACACCCCCCCCCCAAGTATTTCTCCAGCTTATATTCTCAATACTGTGTGCCTTATGAGTGAGTCTTGCTATTTGGCCCCCACACACTGTTGTACACGATACCACAGACCACCAACCATCGGCCAAAACAAGGGCACAACTGACGCACCGTACCGAAATGACATAGAAACCCTTGAAAAGCGATGCAAAAGAAGTCAAAAAAGAGACTTGCCAATTAAAGTTGCATTTTTTCGCGATTTTGTGCGTTTTTTAGGCAAATTTGGTAAAATTTCCCCGAATCTAAGACTTTTTAAAAAAAAAGTAAAAAAAACAACCCCCCGGGGGTGGTCCACTTGCCCCCCCCCCCACCGTATGGTCTCCCTTTCTTAAAACAGTTTTCGTGGATTTGCAGGCTATGCGACCGATCAACAGCTCATGCTCGCCAAACAAACAGCGTTCAACCGTGTTTGGAAAATAATCAATGCCTCTGAGGTTTGCTTTTTGAGCTCATTCACGAATTCTTGTGCTCTTGTTCAATAGTTGTGCTAACGTCGCGTCGCGCATGGGAAATAAATGGGGGTTGTCCATCGATGTTTGTACTCTGTGTATTGCGTGGTGTATGGAAACTGACATCAAGGAACTGCATGTCAGTGGCAGGGTTCTGCGCAAGTGTGGTCCCCGTCGCAAGACATTAATTCTGGACGGCGCACGTTTCTTATGAACATATAAGACAATAAGGTCCCTCCCCCACCCCGATCCTATGAATAATCGCAATTTTTCACCGAATCATTCCCATCCTTTGACTGCATTTGCTCATCATTTTTCTTCGCTCAAAGGAAAGCAAAAGCACAAGCGCAATGAAACATCATGTCTACGCAGCTGCTTCCCGACGCCATGATGTTGGGCGCCGTGTACCTCAACTACCACAACAATCAGTACGAGAAGCAGAGCCTCAAGACCTATCCGCTGAATGGCCGCTGGGGTCAAATGGTGACGATTGATTACAAAGAGACCAATCGCAAACCACCGCAGCACAACTACCGTATCAGATTGGTGAATGGTTAGCAGCTTTATATATTGATTTTTATATTTTAAAACTCGAAATTAAACAAAAAACATGTTCAGCGAAAGACACAAAACAATCGGCGCTGCTCGTTGATGAGTCAGAATTGAAATCATACGCAGCCACGCACAACGTGCCATCGGGTGGATTCATTCCGATCATGATGGAACTGGTCGAAAATAAACAACAATCATCCGACAGGTGCCTGATTGTGATGATGCCCTATGATTCATATCCAAAATATAAAATATAGGGGTACTTTATGATGTTTACATTTCTTATTTCAGCTCGAAGCGACGCAGCAGCGTTCGTCATCGTCGCAGTGATTACGAGCAGTTCAAACACGGCAACGCCGATGAAATCGTCGTCAACAAGTCGATGAGCGATTGTGGGCCGGAGATGAGCAAACATCAGAGGTCAATTTCCGCGCGATTGTCTGGTTGCAATTGTGATATCCAAAATATATAATGTTGGAACTTTGCAGTTGCTCATCCATGTCATCCGCGGTGACGCCGAACACGTCGCAGAGCGTGTTGGACTTTGACGACAGCGACACAAGCACTGCGATCGACATGCGAAACTGTCTGGAGGACTGCGAGAGCGAATCGGGGGAGAAGCACGACGCGATCTTGTTGGCAGATTATTGGGACTAAAGGACACCACCAACTAAGAAACAAGAGCCATATATTGTGATTTTCAATCTTGGAATATGCGTGGGTTAAGTATAATTTCGAATCTAAGCAACTGACTGATAAAACTCATGAATATTCCTGGACAAGACCGATCTTGACTTTTTTTTCACAAACATTGCCCAGACAGAAATTTTAACCCATTAGCTTCCTGCTAGAAAATTTCTCCTGAAGACTTTATAAAGAAGCGACACAAAAATTTGAGATCAAAACAGTTGTAACAAAATTTTATTGGAATTGCGAGAAAACTTGTGTTGTGGTTGGAATTACAATTCATCCAAATGGGCTCAAAGCAAATAAAACTTTCTTCCGCAATCATGAACATGAAGTTTTTTTTGTTTTTTTTGTTCAATAATTGTTCAACAGATTTTGGACACAAACTCATTCGCTGGACTTGTTAGACTCGTTTATGTATGTACCATGGAAAATGGTATGGTTGGACAATCGATTGCGTCACATCGTGTGAGAGTTGGTTGTTTCTGAAGAGTTTCTGTGTTTGCGACCAGCATCAAGCGGTAGTAACACTCAGATACAGGTTGATTTCAAGAAGTACCAAACGTGGCTAGCATCTCGGAATGGTACTGGTTTCCTACATTTGAAGCACTTGGAACGAGAGTTTGAACACCGACGTTAAAAATTACGCTCACACGCTAGACCATGCGAACTTCAGCAAAAAGAGGAGGTGATCCAAAAGAAGTGGGTACTCAAGCACCTCATGTACCCATATTGATCAACAGCGCCTCACGCATCAGGGCGGTTAGGCGGCCTACTCTTGTCGCTAGGCGTAGCCTTGGGCTTACCAAAGGAACACGTTGCGCTCACAATATTGTTTTCTGGATTCAATTTTCTTGTTTGGCAATTTTATATGTTGAATTGAGAATGAACTAGATTGATTTCTTTACCGCCAGGTATTTTATATGTTCTTGTTTTTGAGTTTTATGTTAACCGGTTTGAATGAACTGTCCACGTGAACACCACGGCCACGGCTTTGATGTCAGGAATTGGAACTGTCTGCAACTTTCTCGAACGTTGGGTCCTGGTCTGAGCCTGGGTGCCGCTCGCGACAGTCACCCACCACGAGTGCTCACGCCAATATCCAACCACGTGACTGAGGCTACATCCCACTGTCGAACAAAATGTTGTTCACATAAGTCGAACCATCTAGAAGTTTCTCGAACATTCTCGAGCAAAGGCCTCATCAAGAATATTTTTTAACTTCCTCAGCATCAGGTTCTGGTCTGAGTCTGTACGCCAGTTCACAACAGTCACCCACCACAAGTGCTCATGCCAACACCCAGCCATGTGCAGTAATTGCGTGTCAGTCAATTAAGTCAGTCAGTTTTGTCAGTCAGTTTTTTCAGTACTGAAGCTCTCCATGCAGACCTTAAGTACTAAAAAACTGACTCACAAAACTGACTGACAGAAGACCGAAAATAATGAAAACGGCTAAATACCTAAACCTAAACCTAAAAATAGGTGGAAATAGGAGGGAAAGAGCTTTAAACCAAGAGAGAAGGCTAAAAATACTGAACAATCAGGAAATATAACGCACGCAATGAAAATATCAGCAGATTTTCTCTTTCGTTATTTTCTGGCCAAATGTCAGTCAGTTATATACCTGTGTGTTATAAGAGAAACTGACTGACAAAACTGACTGACTTAACTGACTGACAACACAATTAGTGGCCATGTGACTCAAACTGATATCCATCTTTTGAACAAAATGTTGGTCACGAAACCCAACATCTTCTGGAACTTTCTCGAACATTGGGTCCTGGTCTGAGTCTGGGTGCCCGTTCGCATCAGTCACCCACCACGAGTGCTCACACCAACCCCCAGCCATGTGGTACCAATCAATAATCTATAACATTCTTTTGGCACCTTGCTAACTTTATTGCAACTTTTCGACCCAGAAGAAGAAGAAGAAGATGGAGGAGAAAATTGGGTAGTGATTCTGCAAGAAAACAAAATCCTGTGCTACAAATGGAAGAGTTGCGTGAGAAACGCAAATTTCCAACCAATTCAATGCATTTTGAGAGATACAGATCGTCGTCATGTGTGTCATTCTCTGCTTGATTGCAGTCTCCCCGTGGTAAAGCGATGCTCTCAATCCCAAGGGTTTTAACTTTATTGCCCAATCCACGTGATGAAAGGCAAGGCATGGGGCAAAAGACAAGCAAACAGTTTTCTCGCTCTCAGGTTCAAGCGCCCTTAAAATTACAACGAGACTACTTTTTGTTGGGTCGCTCAAAAGCCATGTTCTGAAAATGAATATAGACAAAAAATGGGCCATTTACCGTGCACAGGTCCCAAGTGAGAGTAAGTTGCCGTGTCTCTGCTTGTTGTCATGTGTGCCTATCGGGGCAAAAGATGAGTGATGAACATCTACGACAACAAGTACTAATGAGTAATGGCAGTTCCGCTGACTATGCATACTTACACATGCTTGGTTATAGGTGCTCATACTGAGAGCTCACCCTCGATATTTTAGCGGCGATCATTCTCCTGAAACGTGAAGGCAAAGCCGTATTATTATACATGGCCCTGTGTTTTCCAGTAGTTAGTGCAAGTCATGCCGGTGCTCTGTGCTGGAACGGGATCCCGATCCTGACTAATTTCCCGGATTCCGATCCCGATTCGGCATTCTTATCGGTGTTATAGAGCCGCTGTATCATACAAGAACAAGCATGAAACAAAATTGTGAAAGAAAATTCATCGACTTTGGTACCATTTGGCATCATTTTTTACTGCGGTAGTTTTGTAGTTCGACTACGGGGCATAAAGTGAAACATCTGCGGAAATGTGATTAGTATTGTGCCAAAATATAATCCCGATCCCGATCCAATTATCTACCCGGATCCCGATCCGGAAAATTTTAATCCCGTTAAGAAATCCGGATCCCGATTAGTATTCCGGATCCCGATCCCGATAAGCAATCCCCGTTCGAGCAATGGCGTATGCGTGGGTGTCCACATGGGCACACACTCCGATAAATCAATCACAAAACGTAGTTTGTGCTTGCTTCCAGTTTTTATCGTGGTTGCTTTCCAATGAATGACAATAATAATTTTTTCATCGTTTCAAGCCAGCACTATCTACATATAGCTATGTACATAGTAAAGCGGATTTTCTTTCAGACATATTTTGATTAATTTGCCGACTCGACACGTGCTGCTGCAATTATGCGTTGCTGGATATTGTTCATCTGTGCGGCTGGTCTGGTCGTCGTGCAGGTGGGTGATGCACCATAAGCTCATTTGCTTCAAGCCCGACCCTTGAAGTTCAGACAAACAAGGTCCCCTTATATTCTCAGTTTGTTCCGCCAACCGAATCGTACATGTTCGATGGCATGATCCGTGAGCGTCAGCCGTGGCATCGTCCGTACCACAAACGTGTGCACCTCAATCCGCAACGATCGCCGAAGTATTTCAGGAAGATGATGACTGACTTGAACAAATTAGGACGTTAGATGTTCGCCGGTGGGGGACTTTCAGCATAGCGGGTCGATATTCATTCAGTTTTAGTCCGTTTCTTTGAGTTTAAATTCCTCCGTAGCACTGCATTGCTGATACTTCTGATGTATCTAATGATCTAAATTTCATGTTTCTTAGTGAAGTGAGAGGCCATTGTCTGACTTTGATCATCTCTTGACACGACTGTTTTCGCGCTTTTTAGCTGCTATTGACCGCACAATGACTATTATCAGAGAATCTATTCAAAATTTTTATCCACTCAAACAGGGTAAACACGCCTCTGTAAAGATCAGCAGTGTCTATCTATATTTTTCCAAAACATTTCTGCCGGTGTCACGGTCAATTTTTTTTGAACGCAGAGTATGATAGCGACAAAAATCCGTTGGAAAAACTATGTATAAATAGGACGCTGGTGATTTGCTGCGACATGTGCGTTGCAATTTAGAGAGATTTTTGAATGGATTCTCATGTAGTCATGGGCGACCAATACTTACAGCACATAGGGTGGAATTTTCGAAACGGTGTAAAGGTCAGTTGGGCGTAAAGGTCGGTGTAAAGTTCGGTCGAAAGCTCGTTCGGCGTAGCTCGGTGTAAACGTGAAACATTGCCTGTTATTAACGTGCAATGTTTCAAGTTTACACCGAGGTCTGTCACACTGAGCTGTCGACCGAGCTTTCCACCGACCTTTACACCCAACTGACCTTTACACCGTTTCGAAAATATCACCCATAGTCATACAGTACAGTATACAGCATAGAATCCGACGTGGGCACTTATTACCTGTTTCACCCTATTTTGCAGCTTCAAACGCCTTCACGGAAGGTATACCAGAATAAAAGTCATACATACATACCTCGTGTCGTTATACCATAAGTGCCGAACGGTTTTGTCAGTGCACTGCAATCACCTATGTAGGCGTCACATCAGCATTCGCACATGCCCAGTGCTTGCTAATCACACCTCGTCCGATCAACATTTGGATTATGAAATTAAGGAATTGAAAAAGCTATAATGGATTTCGTTGTTGTGTAGCCATGCGGTTTCGTTGGGCTTTCTTCACATGACTGCATTATTTTACTGTTGTGGGCTTTATCAAGCCTGAGGGCGGCTACCTACATATACGTTCTGTACCTATGCATAGTACCTAGGCATTGGACATTTTGATGCCATGCCCTAACGAATACCCAGCGGAGCCCGCAACCACGTAAGAGCTCAAATTACCAGTACATACAGTACCAGCAGTACCTCTGGGTGAATTCTGCACGTACGCGTGCAGCACGCGTGCGTTTAATACGCATGCACGCCTTTGACGCCTGCGGGCACAATGTCCCAGTGGTGCACGCGCAGTGCATGTGGTGCATTCGGACTTCTACATTTGTGTGTGTACAGGCGTCAAAGGCGTGCATGCGTATAGTCCACCCACGAGCTCATGAGACAACTTGTTTGAAGTTGGCTTGTGCGGATCCAATAATATTCAGGTTCCACGTATGGTATTTCGGAAATAAAATAAAGAGAAACGCACGTATTTTTTTTAAAAACACGCTCTCCACCTCGGTGCGTAAATTTGCTTTTGACTAGACGGGACCCGTGCCTACGGCCCGGCTACAGCGCCGCGCCCGTGCCGTGCCCCCCCCGCCCCCCCCCCCCCCCCGGAAGACCCGTTAGCATACCCAAAGCTACGCGTGAAAATTGACCCGTCCGCACCTCCGAGGGAGGGGGCCACACACATACACAAATGGTTTTTGCACTGACGCTGAGCTTTTGAATTTTTTGGTTTTCAAGTACATATGATTGCCATCATCACCAAACTGACCCGGATCTGACCAAACGATTTCCAAATCAACAGCAACTTCAACAGTTATTTTAACCAAATAAAAATAGTCTCTCAACCCATCGATGGCTGTACGAATGGCTGAACGAACGCTGGTACAAATTCGATGGCCAAACAACAACCAAGATAACAGCTAAATAAGACCGGAATAAAAAGTGGACAAAGAAGGGTTACTGCACGTCTCAACCCAACCCGCGCACCGATGATCGCCTAACCACAAACCCGTGGAAGGAGCGCACGTCCTTCTGGACACCAAATGTGATCGTCACCTTCTGGGAACGGAAACAATGAAGCCGCTTATGTAAAAGCTTAGTTTCGATGATATGTGATATCCTTGAGATATGTGATATTATTTGAGCTTAGCTTTGAGCGGTTGTAATTAATTGTTAGTGCAGACCGTTCGGGTCCTGACCCCGCATATGGAATTCCTTCCGAAGTTGCCAGCAGAATAATAATAATAATAACATACACAAATGCATACGTCTTCCTGTTTTAGCAGTATAGATTCCCAAAACATTTGTGTGTTGAACGGTGTTGCTGTTCGCGTAAGCACTCAACAAATTGAGGTCAGCCAGCTGGAACTTGTCATCATGTCTCTCGGCCCAATCTCTTTGTTTTGTTTGCGAAAACCCGTGTAGCCGGAGCATTTTTTAATCTGGCCAAGCAAGCTTTAAAAAAGTCGTCTCATGAGCTCATGGTTGGACTATACGCACGCGTGCTGCACGCGTAAAGGCAGAATTCACCCAGAGTTGCAGCTGGTACTATACGGGACCAACTGATCAAAGTCGTAATTTTTTCCCTCAAGACTCGTATGTACCGCAACCGCACGCAGTGTATAGTCCAACCACGTGCTCATGAGACGACTCTTTTAAAGTTTGCTTGGCCAGATTCAAAAATGCGCCTGTTACACGGGTTTTCGCAAACAAAAGAAAGAGATTGGGCCGAGAGACATGATGACAAGTTCCAGCTGGCTGACCTCAGTTTGTTGCGTGCTTACGCGAACAGCAACATCGTTCAACACAGAAATGTTTTGGGAGTCAAAAGGGAATTGACGCACCGAGGTGGAGAGCGTGTTTTTAAAAATACATGCATTTATCTTTCTTTCATTTCCGAAATACCATACGTGGAACCTGAATATTATTGGATCCGCACAAGCCAACTTCAAAAAAGTTGTCTCATGAGCTCGTGGTTGGACTATACCTAATGTGTATTACCGACATTACGGGAACTTTTTCGCGTGGAACTGTCACGTTTTGGCTCGGTCTAATCAGCCAAACATAATTACTTATTGGAATTTGTGTCATAAATTGGTTGTAATAAGTCCGCCCGCAGTATAGTTGAAGTTTCACAGTCCTAACGGCACCACCCAACAATTCTTGTTTGTTAGTTGCACTATAATGAAAACGAACCAAACAATCCTCAACAACACCACACCGATGGTTCAGCAGTTGAGCCCCGAATGTATTGCAATCCTAAGTGTCCTTACTTTCGTCTGCCTTGTCGGCATGAGCCTACACACGTGCTGCATGTTTGTGGTGCGTGCACAAACGACGCTGACAGTGGACGTACGACTGTCACTTTACAACATCAATGTTCTGGCTGTGATCCATGCTGCACTCATGTTGATCAGAGCGACCACCACCATCCATCGACGTGACGATCTGCCGCAGGTGGCGGTGGTGTTTATGTTTTTAGCACCTTAAACTTTTCTTATGAAAATTTTGTTAATTTTCAAGCACATTTCCAGTACGAGCACAGCGTGTGCGCGTGGGTGAACGTGGTCGTCGGAGTGCCACTCAAAGGCATACAATTCACCATCATCAGCATTGCACTACAACGATGGCTGCTCAATCGCTCGTTGCTATCGAACAGCACTCAACCTAATCAACTTTCATCGATTAAGTATCAGTTGACAATCGGATTGATCACAATTCTGATCAGCTTTATCCTGGGCATCTCGAGCGAGGCGCTCTATTTCTATGCCATCTATGGACTCCAGTCCATGCCAATAGCCTGGTGCAGCAGGAGTCATGTCATCTCAGCGTCAGCTACCGTAGCCCGGCTGATCTACCGTATCATCAAGGTTGTCGTTCAGTCGATATTACACGTTGGCAGTTGGGCAGCATTCGAATACGTCGCCTATAGGACACACCAAATGCAGCTCTCCTTTACGAATCAGGGCGATTCGCAATCCCTCGACGTTCGTCTGTTCATCAAACAATCCCTCAAGCTCACAAGTGCACTTCGATCGGCTTTTCGTGTTTTCTTCGTCTATCGACTGCTGCTGACGATTCTGTCGTTCTCGGTGCGTCTGCTGCTTACAATTTTAAAGCTCAAAACACCGATCACGCTTGAATGGCAACTACTCTCGGTGGTGGCCCTTGAGTCAGTATGGGGCATTGTACTGCCGGTCAGTCTGATTCTGAATCTTGAAGGCCGACTGTGCTGCAACACGAATGCAGTGAACCCTAGTGAAACATCAGACGTTCAAGACAAGTACGACGCCGAAATGAATTCGACTGGACTGAAATATTTGAACAATCTGACGAAACAATGGGATTCGGTGCACTCGCAACGACACACGCATTTTTGATACCCATAAGCGCTGGAAATGCACTGGTGTCTTGCGGATGACAGATGTAACCCAACTTTGTAAGTTTAGTGAAACATAAATGGTCACCACACATTCCTGATTGCCGAGCAGATGGCTGATGTCGAGCCCTATTATTGCAAAATGCAAACTACTGCGCGTGTACATATATGTCCATATATACATTTGCTGTGTGCTGGTGACCATTTGAACTCTACGTTGACAGATGCCATTCCTTTCCAATGAATGAAGTTCAATGAACAAAAGGTGCTTATATGATTCTTGATGTACTTGGATGTTACTAAATACCGTATTTCCTCTAGTGAACATTAATGTGCCAAAAATGAGAATTAGCGATGAAATGCCAGCGGACACCGAATAAATATTGGGGGCTTCTGCTGTTTTTCAGCCATCATCTGAGAGGGCTTATATTAGAGAGAACGTTTCTATTAGGAGGGGCTTCAATTAGAGGAAATACGGCAGTTATTCTTTACAATGATGCATACAGGTACCAGCGAGCAACTACAGATTGTACGAACACAATGGATCAACATGATTTCGGATTATGGTGGTCCGATGGCGTATAATGCTGTATAATCTTGCATCACACTTCGAACAAAATTGCACAATGAACTGCAGACCTGAGTGATACAAACAGTAGCAGGTACACGGTTAGGTATGTGAGCAACCAATATAATGACAGGCTGGTGCAGTGCCGGATGCCGGTGCTCAATCTGCGAGCCAAAGGTGAAGCACCACTTGCAGCAGAGGAACTGCCACGATGTTCAGATCAGTTCAGATCCAGATTTCGGCCAAGGGGGGCCAAACCCCAAGAGTCATATTTATCTAGTGCATGTTTGATTTTTCAAAAATTGCTTTTATCCGGTGCTTGTTAAGCCACATACCACAGAAAATACGAGCATGCGCACATAGCGCGCGAAGATTTTTTTACTTTTTGCACGCCCGACAGCTAAATTTAATGGAAATTGGTCATCTGACGAGCGAAGCGCGCGACTTTTGGATCTTTGAAGTCTATTACAGTAAAAATCCTGCGTTTCGTAGTCCTTTTTCCTTCTTGTCTCCGAAACAGTGGTCCCCTTTCAGGGGCAACATTGACCAAGGAGGAGGGGCCTAGGCCCCTGTGGCCCCGCTGGAGCCGCTAATGGTTCAGCTGCCAACATGCGTTGCGTGTACCCTGTTCAATCTCTCATGTTCACTCCGTGCTGCGTGCACGCGATGCGGGCTTCGTGAGCGCACGACCATCTGTTACCAGCCATGACCGAATGATTGATAATGTGATACAACGATCACACGCTTGTCGCGCAGGGTGGCAACTAGCTTCTGTCTGTAGCTCTTCATGATTCACGGTCGACCATGTAATCATCAGACGCCTGAAAGCTGCCTGAACCTGATTAAGCGTGAACCCACGCGTCCATTCAACCCGATTAGCAAAACGATTAATTCAGCTCAGATGACAAGCAACGTGCGGTGTTTTTGCCACGCGTCAGCAGGCAGGTGATTTGTTGCGCACTTGAAGAAACGTACGAACTGACATCTGGTGCGCCATATTTTCAGGTGACGTTTTGTCTCACAACATTAGATTGAAAGTGCATAAGCTAATGCTATTGAGCAAGCCTTTTGTGTTGATGTGGCATTGACAGTATTGACCACTCTCTCAGTAGTCGGTGCCAAAAGGTTACCATGCTCTAATGCATCTGGCATTTTGTGTCATCTGCTGTTACTACTCATCGTTATTATTTTAAGCCATGATAATTTTTGTCATAAATGTCATAGGAAAAGCACTTCTTCTTTTCAGAGCGAACTTTTCTGCAAAAAACAGCACGATGAGCAACCTTTGGTCGTTGATTGGATCGTTGCTTCTCCTGGCTTGTGCTGTCGTAAGTCACGTTCATCAATTTGCAACACAACGCAGTGTTTTGAGCCTGAATTTCCAAAACCAAACACTTGATGCCCAATAGAGCCCCATTCCGATAGCCCAGCTGGTAGAGCAGTCGCTCGGTTTGCGAAAGGACCTGGGTTCGAGTCCCAGTTGGAGCAAGCAATTCTTTGTTTATCAAGGATTTTGGCTTGTATTATACTTGCAATCCCGTTTTCATCTGCAGTTCCATGCGGTTGGAAGAAAATTCAAAATGCCTGAGACGCCCTCTCCAACCCAGGAATGCAAACCCGAGCAAGAATACCAGCAAGATCGTGAAGTACTGGCGGTCAAACGTTTCTACTCGACACTCGACGACTACATCGATAACGACAAGGTGCGCTCAGAAGAATGCGGCGATAATTTCCAAAGGACAAAGTTCTTGGTTGTAACCGTAAAGATGTAAAAACAAGAGAAGTGCTCTATTTTTTCACTCATGTACTGAGTGCAGTAATGTTGGTCTGTTTCGCCCTGCTTTCGCAGACAGACCGAGGAGGAACCAGGGCTCGTCAGTGCTAACGCCTCTAGCAAATTTGCATCCAAAAGCCCAGCCAGCAGTCGCCAGGCAGTCATTTTCAAAAAAATTATTTCCACCATTCGTCAAGAGCTTTCTAAATCCGGTGTTATTTTCGATCGATATTCCGAATGGGCTTTATTCAGGGGAGGGTACTATTTAGGTTTTTGCGGTATAAGCGCAGTTTCTAGGCCAGGGTTACGTACATAGTTGAAGCCGTGAGCAGTAAAGCTGGTTTGCGCACTCTGCACAAAAAGCTGGTTGTCAAACTACAGGTAGGTAAAAACATACTGTGTATAAGCGCTGCTTTCAAGCCTACCAACTCATCATTCTGATTTCACAAACGCATGAAAGTAAAGCACCTAAAGATGGCTCGGGCACCTTATTTGGGACAGCCCTCATTGGCTTTATTGCACAGGGATGGTCATGAAGGGCACGTTGTAATACAGCGACGCTGCATACAACCACCGGAGAAGAAGGATTATACTTCCGGGGGCTCAGTCGCAAATTCTCCATATTTGGTGGCTCCACGCGATGCGGGGCTTATTTGTGGGGGAGGGCTTCACCAAATCTCTCCGGCACTGTGGTATCTTCATTCTTGAACGCATAGATTCCGAAAATAAGTTCGTCCAAATCAAACTCTTTCTATGCAGCGTTTCCTATCGACTGTCGACGATGCATTTTTGAACGATGACGTTGTCAAGAAGCGCTACTTCCAACCGAGATACGCGCACATCCCGGATTGGTTGATGAAAAAGTATCGTTACAGTGGAAAATGAATGATCGGAACTTTGTAGAATTTATGAGATTAGGTGATCAGATCTCTGGATCTTATGTTCTACTATCATAAAGTCGTGTTGTGTGCGTGCGTGTCTGTGTGGGGTACGGCTGAAATGAAATGTATACATGTGCGCTTGGGACGGATCGATCCTGCGGGGTCATTCGAACATGATCTGTAGTATACTCGAGTTTTTTTATCGTTCTCTAACCGACTGGAATTTCTAGCAAAAACAGAATCTCGGAGCAAGTTTAATTTGAATTCTGAGCCGTTCCCGAACGTTTTGAGACTAAAGCTCCTTAATTGCTTCGGACTTGCTCGTATACCTAAACATATGTACATAACGATTGCTTGCAAATTAAACTACGGTAATTCAAATTGCGCCCGAGGTTTGCTTTAAAAATGCATCAGACGGGGTAACAGTATTGCGAACCCTGTTGGTCTGGTTTTTCACTGATTAAAAATGTTGGACACTGTCAATACAGTGCTCCTTGACTTCCTACTTTCGTTCAAGCCCATATGGGTCGCTCATACCGCTAAATTTTTATTAGCCTGTTTTATAGCAATTACCTCACGTATCAAATCATGAAATTATCAACGCAACTGATGCTCGTTTGCGTTGTGCTGCAAGCTGACCATATTCAATGTCAGGTGAAGCTGGGTGTATGTATTTTTGGTTTCTGCTGCTGGGTCAACATTGAGCACAACATGTCTGCGTGTTGAAAGCCAAAATGAGCACAATTTTCAGAACATGCAGCCTTGGTCGCGCAAGCTGCTTCATCAGAATGGCAATCCAACTGTGGACAAACGTCGACTGTCGGCGCGCGATCCAAGGCCATCACACGATTGGTTGTTGCGATTATTGGAACATTGGAAAAGGATGACCTGTCGTTTGCGATCTGAGAAGTTCGAATTTTGCAAACTGTGATTGGGTATACATAGTTGGTGATATTTTGACCTGAGTTATTTTCTGTGAAGTTTTTTATGACATGAACTATAGCTGGTACCCTCACTTGAGAAACTGAATATACACCAAACGAAGGTAGCCAATCGCACTCTTGGGTACCATTGTACTGGGTATCCTAATCTTTAGCATTCCCGTTTGGGAATGCACACTTGCTTATCCGACGCTACTCAAAATGGACCTGTCACACCGGAGACCATTTTACAGATGCAGTACCATAACAACACTAACGTCGCGCGCATGCATTTTTAATTTCGTCAAAAGGGACCTAGTACTCAAACAGGAACCATTCAAAACGGTAATGGGTCTATTTTATCGCTCATGTCGCATGTATACGGTCAGAGTTAGCGAGTACATGTATGTATACACGTGTTGGCAAGCATTATCTTACATATTGAATGTCGCACAAATTAACACGACTGACAACTAGGCAATGTAGATTCGGCCAAGTGCCGTGGTCCAACTATGTAAGTTAACATGGCACTCGATCTGCGAATCAACAAAAAATCGCCTGCCGCCGACCACGAAAATGTGTCTGATTGTGAGCTGTTCCGTCCTTATCTTGACTCACCAAACACTGACGATGCCGACACACCCATTGGCCATCCAATCAACAGCCAGTTGCTCTCGTCAGTGTGGCTGTCATTGATGCAACGCTCGTGTCGCCAATCCAGGCCTGGTCGCCCTCTATGTGGTCGGTATGTGCGACCGGGACCGGGCGCTAGTCCGCAGGTTTGATGATGTTTCATTCTGTGATATACAGTCAACCCTCTTTATAGTGACATAAGAGGGTCCAGCACACTTTTGTCACTGTAAGGAATGTCAGAAATATTTGTATGGTGTTCACACATGGCATATTTTGCATGCGACGAGACATTTGTTGAATGTGGAACAGTGCGTTTTGTGGATCATAAGTGTGCTTAGAACCATTTCATACGTAAAATTGTAGAAGCAACCCCACAATACCAATTAGCTAGAGTGCGCTCCGTTTTCTCTCCTTTTTACCCACTGCTGGACCATTTTGGTCATCGTGAACCATCACGTGCAGGTCTTATTCGCTCTGCGTTTCGTTCTGCTGCGACGACAATTCCTGGCCGTGTGCCGCGGGCTGGTGCAAGGAACGTCCGACGATTAACAACAAAAATGTCTTCTACAATGATGAAGAACTTGCAACCAAGTTCACCATCAAGATGTAAAAGTTGAACCAATCCTTCATCCGATCTGAATATGCATATCGGTCTTTTTTCAATCAGGTTGCTTGCAACCGTTTGTTACTAAATGAGGCGAAATGTCATTCCTATCAAGTTGCATCGCATCGCATCGTTGCATCTCGTATTTCAGTGACAGCCTTAAAAATAAATCTGTAACAAAACTTTACCACCTGGACTTGCTACAATTTTGGTTACAGCAAAGTGCGGTTTTGTGTTTGGAAGAGACTTGCAAACAAATTTGAAGTTCCTGGTTCACATTTCCAATTGTCAGTTGTTCTATATTTGGTTTGCGGTGAATTGTGACTGACAGGTTGCACACGAATGGACAAGTGTTATTGCTGCAACGTCTGGCCAGGTGGTGGTGCAAGATGCGACGGGCGGCTTATTAACAGTGGTCAACTCAAGTGATCAAGGCACCGTCAACTCACTTTGTATTGTCGGGGCTGCTATGTTCACGAAGTGACTTGACCACTTGAATTGACGACTGTAGTATTAGCCCGATGGTCGACCAAATTAAGAACAAGAATGGGGCGAAAAAATAAAATTACATTCACCATCAACATATGATGAAGCATTGAAACAAAAAAAATCGTTTCAGTTTTGCACTACAAAACGTCGAGTCATTTTTCAACGGGATTACAAGTGTTTGTTACTGTGATACTTATGGCATCACCGACTTTAGTGGCAGTTCCAGAAAAAAACTGTCAGAAAATTTTTTTAACACCTGACTTCAGTCTGTCATTAGCAAGCCTGCGGTTTCGGGTGGCACTTGCGTGCGAGTAAATGCGAAGTTCCTGGTTTGGCTCCTTCACTTGATGCATGAGCAGGCAGGGCGCAACTTCTCCATTCTCAATTTCTACACCAGCAGTTGTATTTGGTTATGTCGTGACTTGTGGCAGTTTTTGCGACAATTGACAAGTCATCGCTGTTGAGCTAGTGATGTGACGCACTGACTCGTATTTTTACTAGAAACAAAAACTTAGCATATTTTGAAACATCACTGAAACTATAGATTGGGGACTATTAGATGCTTGAACAAGCGACCCCGCGTCAGCACAAACTACAATGTATGCATAAACTGCTGCAAACTTCCCAACTCCACAATATCCAGTGACAAGAGAGGTAAAGTGACTTTGCACACCGTTAAATCATTCAAAGACAAACGCACCGAGCGCACGCGTCAAACTCTTGTGGTTTTGTTGTTTTCTTGAGCCAGCAGCTTTTATAAGCAGCCAATGTATCTAACCAACTGATGAGCTCATTCGACCTGACAGGCTCGGGACACCGTTGTGGTTCTGTGTGTGCGCAAACAGTTGTTTTAAAATCTTCTGGAGAGATTCACGAGCGGTCTGCTACCTAATATATCACACGATTTACTGCCCGTTTTTTTAACCACAATCCCAAGAAAATAATTACGAATTATTGGGCTGCTGCGTGATTGCACCTTGGGCCTCACACTTGGTCAAAAATTACCGTGCAGCCTGGGTGATGAGCTTGGGTGCGACAGATATCAATAAAGAAGAAGGTGACGATTGTCTATAACGAACACAACGTTACGAAAGGGCGACCGAATCCCATATTTGTCTTGCGCACCAGTTCGAAGCAGCGAGAGATCGGTATCAAAGTTTTGGCAAAACCAACGTTTTTGCAAGACACGAATACCATTCAAATAGTTGTTGTGGCTGGCCGAATTCAAGTTCTGGATCCAAAGAGAACCGAACCCGTAATGATCGGTGTGCCCACTGAGTGCATATCACAGTCAAGCTGCAAGTGTGTGCAGTAACTGCAATTGATCGATGACTTGGGTAATAACAACAATGTTTGGTTGCTGGCTGTTTGTGTGACACCATGGGTCGTGTTGGTTGCTTACACTTACACGCACTCTCAAACGAGTCTCGTAATTATGCAACCTAATGTGGCACGAGTGTAAGCATCAGCACAAGAGTTCTCGCTGACGAACCAACCCAAACGAGGCAAATAATACTCACACTGCAAAGTAGACCATTTACGTCGGTCCATAGTTGTTACAACAAAGCACCGCGCACCCAAAGTTGGCACTTTCTTTGACGTGCCAAAGCCAATGCGCGACCATGTTGTTTTTGTCATCGTATACCTCGTGAGCCGGTCAAAGCACTCAGCAGGCGTTACAGCTGACTTTTTGACGCGTTGCGTGTCATTTGGGCACCACAAGTACCGGAGGACATAATTCCGAGTTTAGTTCCGGTTCGTGCATTCGGCCCAAGTGAATTCGATGTTTCACTGTCACCCAATTGGTGCTGTATTCCCATCAGTGCGAGGAACCCAGCCCTGTGTACGCTGCTTTCACACGTCAGCCATGTAACTGTAGTCGCATCGCAGTAGCAACCAGCTTGATGAAACATAACATTGTTGCGCTGGCAGTCGTGTGCAGTGCCGTAGATCGAACGCTGTGTGTCTGTGTGTGCATCAAAAAACGACGTGTCCACACCACGCTGTGTGGCACCGCCCAAAACTTACATACAGTATGTGTAGCCCGGCAAGTGTGGTGCTGGCGCTCGCTGCTGGTTCCCTTCTGTGGTTCAGCTGTGCACAACCATTTATTATCGTGTCGTCCGTAACGAGCTGCTAATTTGCGAACCACCCGTCTTCCTCTGTCCGGTCTCTTATCCGCGCGCATTGCTGATACGCATAGGTATCTATTGCGGTGTGCTTATTGCACCTCGTCTGTTCACAAACGACTCTGTTCCTTTGCACTCTCGACCTGGTGGGTATTTGAGAACACGGCAATTGGTGACGCGCTTGAATCTGCTTTAATAACGCCTCCTTCAGCATTCCGTATTGTAAACAGAATATTGTGTGTGATGTTGCGAGCCACTTTCGTGTGTCATTTACACCACCACAACATTTTGTCAGTGTTACATTGTGACCGTGTGCACTTTATTCACCAAGTTGTCCAACCAAACATCGATTGTGTTCAACACTCGTTAATCGTCCTTCGTCCGTCGATATGATGCCTGTCAGCAAGTGATGCTGGGGAACTGGGTGGTGAAGTTGAACATTTTGATACTACAACAGACAAATATTGGTAATTCGTGGCTAAAATGGTTTGCATTACAATTGAGGCGCGCAATAAACGCACAACGCTTCTTCACCACTCACTTCATTGCACTTGTTTCACAACATTAGCTGGTGACGCACCGGCTGCATTTGAACAGATGCTCACTCGATGTTGATCTATTGCAGAGGTTCCGTTTGTCTCGTTTTGTGCGTTCTTACGCTTTAGCTCCTGACTGCCGCCTTTTCTGACAATTTGTGGCAGAAGTTGAATTTGGCAAGCAACAGTTGATGTGAGCAACAACCACCATCAAAGTGATGGGGAGTCTAGACAAAAAAAAGAACCTCAATTTTACGTTGTTGTAGCACAACGTCTATCCTGTAGTTGACTTTAAAAATGTTCATTGTTTCCATTGCCCAAGACACTTGTATACCATACTTCATTTTTTGGTTGAACTTGAGTTTTCCCCCAACGTGTTGCTTTGTGCAACAAAGGTACTCTTCATTGGAGTAAAATGTGGCAGGATATGTGTCACCACAATGGCACCAATTGTTGCAGCTTCAGGTTCCAGAATGGACAAAGCAAACATTCATCATAATATAGATATAATTACTCACCAACCAATTCTTTCATTCTGCAATCCGACACCAATGACGAGTGACACCATACTGCAGTGAACACCAGTGAAACATCTGCTTGCTGATAGACTGCTATTTGACACCATCCAAAAACCCTAAATCATCGTCAAAATGTCTGCCCTGATGCAACAAGGCGCCAATTTCGGTCAGGACGAACAGGAGGAGTACGCACAACGCAAACGACGGGCAGCGCTGCAACGTCAGATGACCCTGGCCGAGGGTCAGGGGGTAGACCTTGAGTCTGGCCAGACAGGCACCGCGAGTGCGTCGCAGATCGCAGCACAAGCCGCCGAGCGTGGGTCGATGTCGAGTGAAGGCGAACGACCGCTGGCCAAACGTATCAGTCGTGTGTTCCGCAAATTGTACCGAAAGCTCGGTCTGAAACATCTGATAGCGCTGCTGATAGTCGCAGTGTACACGATGATTGGTGGGCTGTTGTTCTCGTTGCTCGAATACTCATCGGATGTTGACGCGCAGACCGAGGCCAGACAAATTTGGTTGAAACATCGACAGACATTCTTGGATGAGGTCAAGAACACGTATGCACACGACGATCACATTTTGCAGCAGATGTTGGGCAGAATGCATGAAATTGCTAGGAGCAGGTGGGTCAGGGGCACGTTGGAATGGACAAGTCGTACAACGCGATACGTACTACAGGTAATCCTGAGTAGCGATTCACCGTCCGGTCCCATGTTTCACCATTGTGTGCTCATGTCTTGCACCAAAGATTCAAACTACAGTATGTATTCATTCTTCCTTATCATAACATTATCGAGAACTCACGACATGAGCGAACACATACAGGGTCAGAATTAAGGTTGATTGAATTGAGCTCGATGTCAGTCATCGTCTTTCGTGGTCGATTGGGTATACCTGATATCGACATACATATCTGCACCTATAACCTAACTACCGACGCAGGTACGTGTCACGTCGGGCCCGATCGGACATAATCGAAGCGTTGTCTTGGTACGACAACCGAATCATCACCTACTACAAGGCAAAGATGCACACGCAGAACTTGAAACATCAACAAATCACCAGCAACATTAGAAGCAGACGGCAAACCGTCGATGATGAGGACGTTATTGATGCACATAATGACACGAAATTGGCCGCGGTGGACACTGCGCTGGAAAAATATGAGGCTCATGTTGGGGTGGACTACACAGTGAGACCTATATGGTATTTCTTCAATGCAATGTACTTCTCGGCGACGCTGTACACCACTATTGGTGAGATGGGTCTTCATGTCAAAATTGAAAGCTATACAATGTACACCACGCGGGTACATTATTCTGTTGGCAATCACACTTTGGGGTGAGCTCGAGAACAAGTGGATCCGTCAATCCCTTCCTGGGTACTGTTTCTTTCCATTCATCACTCAAAATGTTGACACACAGGTTACGGTAACATTGCATGCGCCACGGTGATTGGTCAGGTGATGACGATTGTGTATTCGCTAGTTGGCATTCCAATCATGTTGGCTGCACTGAACGACATGGGAAAATGGCTATTCCAAACCATCAAAAACTGTCTGCGAGTCTGGGCCAAGTGCGAACGCTGGCTGGGCCGTGTCTGGCACAGGATACGACATCCAGAGGTACACATACATGCACCACAATTGGAACTGTGTAACAGAACTGCAACTGAGTACGGTGTGCCCTCTTTATAGTGACAGGATCAGGGCATGGCATTTTCGCTAATGCAAGGAACATTCACCACGAGTGCGACATGGTGCCGGACGGTAGATTAGGGACTAGGCTGTCGGCGACCAGACGATTGTACCCGTAGGGGGACAGTTCTCAATGAAGAGGGTACACTGCATAGGTATACATGCGGCTTGATCACTTCCTGGACAGAATCAAATCACAAACAAAGATATGGTACATACTGTAAGTACATGGGACCCAGACGATGTATTTTCCGGATAGGATTCGGTTTGCATACAAAGGTACAGGGTACTTATTATTTGGATTTGGTGCTGTGCTTCTCATTCTTCTGTTCACTTTGCTGTACCGGTAATCTATTGCTTGATTCCCATTGATTTGCAAAATTACATATATCAGCGCCGGGCAATCGCATTAATTGGACTTCGATCAAACGCAGGATCCAGATAATTGGGAGGACTGTCAATCGGGCTCGGTGTATCTGTCTGCCAATGGAGAGGTGAAACATCAGTGTGTGTGCGTATGCATGCATCATGTTCGGTAGAAATTTATGATAAAAAAGTCATTGTTTTCAAGTGTGTTGATGATGACTGCTAATCTCAATGTCATGTCGCTTAGCTCAGGGGGCATGCGACTGTGTCTCATCCACTTGAAAAAATCCATCCAGTGAACTGTCCATGTATAGCAACCACGAGCGAATGCGATATCCATCACGAATTCACTCGTCAATTTATCACCCATTCACCATGCCATTCACAGCCAATCACGACGACGTGCGACACGCCCGATTCGGTTGTGGTGGTGACGAACGGCGATATGCGATCAACCAGTCCCGTTCAACCGCAGTCGATTCTGGCGAGCGAACCGAGTGAATACGAACTGATGATGGGCACAGCGTTGGTGCCATTCACTGATGTGAAGCCGGGCGATGAACTGTTCAGATCGAGAACCGTCACGATGGATACACGTGAGTCGCATAGAAAGTGACGCTGTGTGACGGTCGTGTGGAAGTAAAGAATGTGTCATAAAACCACCAGACTTCTTGGATAGAAAGGCTCGCACACGGCATGTGTGTTCAAACCCATCCGTGCACATCCGCATATTGTAATGTGCAAAATGATTTTTGCACATACTCTGTGGTTTTCGATCAAGTGGCGAGCCTTTGCCGCACAAGATGCAATGTACATACCACTCGTCACCCACAATGCCGCCAATGCATGAGTTGTCCGGTTGAACGGGCTCAGTGTTTTGCACCAAAAGGTCGTGAAACATCAGTTAAAAACGCGCATCATCGAAGTGTATTTAATGGTGTTTTCACAGATGTGATGGGCGCACCAGCACAATGGAATAATGCCAGGCTGATCAATCCTACATTCTCAGCGCCAGCACCGACCTTTGTGAAACATCAGCAGGTCAGCACACGAACAGCAACAACAACGATATTGCAGAGCACATGGAGAAACAATCGACGACCACGGAGACAGAGGATGAAGATGAAGATGAGGATGAGGAGGATGTTGAGGACTTGTTGGAGGATGAGGACATGCCACCACCTAAGATACCTGTGAAAGTCGCGCTCAGTGTCACGGTTAGGCAAGATTTTTAGTTTTCTATGCGCGGTTTGCTAAAAAACCGCGAACAATGCACAATACTATCCACTCGTTTGATAGCCACTTTTGATGCTCGGAACCAGGCATGTTTTGGTCCCGATAAAGAATGTGCACCTTTAGGGTAGTAATTAAAAACAATCACAATCAATTGCGAACTGCAGTCTGTGTGGTCGTGTTGCTTGCCCGCCCAATACGGCGGTTTTTACAATTTTTGCTTCCACAAATTAAACGGAATCCCACAACATCAGGTCGGTTGGATCTTCTTCTGCGCAGCGCTGTTCTGCATCTGGGAGGACTGGAACTACTGGACGAGTATTTACTTCTTCTTCATTTCGCTGTCCACCATCGGACTCGGTGACGTCACGCCCGATCATCCGGAGTTCGTTTCTTATTTTCATTTTGTTTATCGATTTATTTTGTGTTCTTGCGCCAAACTTCGTTTACAGTTATTTTTATTTTTTATTTGTATCTTTTTTATATATTTATATCTTTCCTGCACAGATACATGGTCGGCTGTTTCCTATTCGTTATCGTTGGTCTATCGCTTGTCAGCATGTGCATCAATGTCATACAACAAGCGATTGAGGATCTGTACATGGCACTGCTCATGAAGATACTCATGGAATATCAGAAGAAAATAGCTGAGCAAGGTATGGGGATTATAAATCTTGGTAGTTCCGTTTTTTGGAGATTATGCATAATTGAAATCAGCTGTTCAGGTGGGGAAGTTGACGCGGCGATGGGCATGATGGCAATGTGGAACGACAACGCTGCTGCCAAATTTCTGATGCCTTTGCTCAGGTAAGATCGGGGCAAGACTTGTTGGTGTTGATTGTGTCTGGTTTTGTAGAATCTGCCGAAAGTCAGTTATACATACAAACATACATAGCTGGCTAAATGTCATACCCGCATGTCGCCTGGTGCGTAACAATCCAGCAGCGACACATGTGTTATCTGTGCCCTTGATTTACGTCAACTCGTTCTTTGTAATCTCGTCGTCTCGTTTTAAAGATCAGCTGCTGTAAATTTGAGTCCAACTTGAGAGCGCATTTTCGGCACAAACTTGTGGGTGTGTTGCACACAGATGAAAATGGGTGGCTATAAATTTTGACAAAAGTTCTCGAAACTTATCGGCGCTGCAAGGGCGCGAACGCGCCACACACAGCCAAATCGTTCTCTTCGTTTCACAACTGCAGAAACTTTGGTATTTATGGCATTTGCAGCTGAGCTGGTTTTGTTTTGCATTAAATTATTCAATTTGGAAAGTTTGGCTTTGGAATGGACTTTGTGTATTGAGTTTTGAGGTGGTCGTGGTCCACCGATATGTATACTTGGCATATCTTAATGTGCTTTCAGACAGTAACCGAACTTTTGCGACTTTAAAAGCGCTGATCAATCATTTTGACGTTGTTTTGTTGTATACCATTCATTGTGAGCGTGTACTACAACCGCATTGGGGTGCGCGTGAAAAACGGAGCGAGTGAAAATCCCACAAAAAAATCATTGCATTCGACACATTACCTACTTATGTACTGTACATAGCTTCTTGAAATTTTATCCAAACAAAAGGAGCTATAGGACTTGTTGCACGTCCCAAAGAGCGCTAATTGACGTCTACGTTTGGAAAACAGGAGTGAACTTTGAGTCGGCAGAAAACGCTATTCGTTTTCCTGTAATTTGACACCCTTCGTGGTGGCTATTTGTATAATACAGCAGATCACGCGAGCTTAAAAGTGCCAAAAAAAGTGCACGGTTCATTGAGTAAACACCAGGAAAAGCAAAAAACGGAATGAAAACCGGATTTGTGTGCATGTCTTTGAAATGGGGAGGGGAGAACGCGGCGGGACGTTTCCTGACAAACGATGCAAGCCAGCCGCCCGCCACAAAATTAATGACTTTCTGACGCGGTGATGTCGCAAGGAAAAACGTGTCACTGTGATTTGTAATTGTTGCCATCGGAGCAGCAGTCAATTGGGTTGGGTGCAGATGAAATGTGATGTGGGATCGCTTGTATAGTAGCTGTCAGTTAAGCTACCATATCGCCACGAGACTCAGTGTGGTGGCGTTTCAGACAAACAGGCTAGGGATAGAAACAATCGAGTGTTTCAAGTTCCAACGCATCCGGAATATGCTGTAAAGCCGCCCGCCAGGGGCGAGAGTTTAAGGTTTCTTTTTCGAAATTCTACTGCGTGAATTACTTATACTGTTGTGTTCGGCTATCGTGCCAAGCAATGTTCCGTGAAACGAAACATCAGTGAATGCTCAGTGCAACTGTTGGCAGCACGTTTTTTAAGTGCATTGTTCACGTCGAAACAAGGTGTTCCGAGATGGATGCTCTGCCTGAAAAAACGTCGAAACGGGCCGCTGAGTTCTGGCCAAGACCACAGTCGTGGCCGTGTTTGGTTGAGTCAAAAGAACAACACAACAACAGCTGAGTGTGCGGCGGCCGTGATTGTTTTGGCACTTAAAAATGGCCATAACTTAACGGCGCGCCGTTGCCGTCTTCTGTCCTTTTTTAAGCTCGTCGTATGGTAATTTTTGTCAGCAATGAGGTCACGTTGTTGCTATGTCTGACGGGTTCGCAGACACGAGTCGAAAAGTTAGTGCTATGCGTAGTCAGTCGCGGGCGTGCTGTGAGAGGAAAAGATGAATGTACAGCTGACGAACAAAAATGGGGTGCGGAGGTTTGAGGGAAACGCCTTAAAAAATTAGTCGGGAAGGATGTTATGTTGAGGTAGCGAACACATGATAAAACATCACCAGGACATACAAGTAAGAGCGACGTTTTGTGGTACATACGCGAGCCAATGTATGTATGTACATGTAGGGTAGAGTAGAGGTATGTACTGTAGCTCGTGTGTCTCTTTGCGGGTCACACCTGATGCAATTGATCTGACGATAACCTGGTGCACCGCCATTTTGCGCTAACAGAACCAAAACAGGCAAACGAGAAGCACATTGCCGAAACATCACAGAAACGGGCATCCGCACCAAGGAAATACGAATTTCAGCGCGGACAAGAAAGCGAACGCGATGCAGAAATTCCAAGACGACGCCAAAGAGAAGGGCATCGAGCTGCCCCCGGTGTTGATGAACGTCGATCGAAAGACCGGACTGCCCGCTATGATATCGGAAATGAAGAAAGCTGTTAGTCAGCAGGGGCCGTTTCGAATGGGGTCGATGGCTGTTTTACCTTTGTTATAATGCCCTTTGGGTGACCAGGCCACACACCCTTACCCCCTCCCCATGAGACCCCAAATCCTCCACCTCCACACACCTCGCAGGATAAAGACGATGAGCAGCCGATGCTTGCGAAGATTGAAGCCGCCGTACAGAAAGCAGCTGCCGAAGCGCCCCCTCCCGAACCGAAGAAGAAAGTGGTGACGCACGAAGTGAAAACACAAACGGACCCACATCCGACACTCGATTGGGAGGGACAAACGGATGACGTTGATGTCAAGGAATTGGATGTACAAACAGAGGTATTGGGTGATGTTTCATTGCCATCAGGCAGGTCGGCAACACCATAAATGGGATGATAAAAAACACTCTTATTTTTTTATCACTTGACTTTGTTGAATTGGGCACACTTCGGAATTTTTACTGACGCCGTTCTGATTTCGACTTAGCGGTGCTTCCCAAAAAGCTGCTACTGAGCAATTAAAAGAAAGGTCGAGTGTAAAGACGTATGCAACGCAATGCACCAATTTGATCCCATTCCATAATGTCAGTTGAGCATCTACAACACGAGCGACAAAACTGAGCAGACTGATGATGTTGTGTCGCAAATGGTTGAGACCCAAACAGAGGTGTTCCATATGCGTGAGACAGACATGCAGACAGAGAGTGTCTACACGGAAGACTTGGAGGCACAAACCGACACCGTGATTACGTTGGAGAGTGAGATACAAACTGCTACGATCGAACTGTCGGTAAGCGGGTGGTGTGTGTGTGTTGAAACATCAGTCAATCGGGTTGAGCAACATCACAGTGCTTCAATCAAAGTCACGGGCAGTTATCGCGTCAGTTCTTTCAAGTACATAATAGCCAGTTTGGATCTTCGGTTTCCATATGGCGTGCTGTAATT
>JASAMV010008989.1:0-17491 GCA_030248065.1 Rhynchonema sp. JSB1_4
AAACAGGCAGACGTAGACGGAGGCAGCGAAGCAACGGTTGATGTGCCAGAGTTGCCGGAGACGATTTTCACCGATGCCGTTGACGTGACGAAAGGTCAACTAAACTCTCGGAATATTGTTTTCAAACAAATTGTGGAATTTTGCGTTTTGCAGTGAGTTCGTTGCATCAGCGTTTCAAACAGCCAGTCAATCAGCCAACCGACATCGCTAGTCTTCTGCCGTCGCACAAACGCGTTATGATTCGTCGGTCGCTCCGCTGCAAGGTGAGACACAACACAGTCAACATCATACTTGGTGAACTCCCTACTCAAGTGACTTTTTTTAATAACGGACATTGTTTCGAGATCTGCCGATGTCATTATACTTTTGATGACGTAAGTTTTTCGCCCGTACATTTAAAAAATTCTTCGAAATATGCCCAGAGAAGTCGCGTGAGTAAGGTTGATTCAATCCCACCCAATCCAATTGCCAATTTTGATGTGATGGATTTTTTGATGGGTTGCTTCGCGATAAAGTTTGTGGATGTACATCTTATCACAGGAATGCGAGCATAATCTGTGTAAAGCCGAGTACTCACCGTCAAGCATCCAATTCAAGATTCAAATGTTCGCAATATTGCATGCGCCCGAGGTGCGCATTCTGACGCAACCAGACATGGCCGTTGGAAAAGTGAGTCCCGTTCGGAGTTTTGAAGAATCCTGACGATTTCATGCTGTGAAAATAATACTAATCCATGCATTCCAGACATGCACTCTCGACCTGACACTACAAAACCTCACTGCTGGTTTGACTCACATAACCTTACTGCCAGCGCCCGACCTCGATGAGAAGTTTCCCGGGAGCGTCGAGGTAGGATATGGCTAACATAAGTGAACACTGTTTCTTCTGATCGAGAAACAGTTATTATGGTTATGGGTGGACGGAAACGCGTGCAACGTCAGCGGACAGAGCCGTTTTCGTCAGATGCCAAGTTTCTGATGAACGTTTCTGACCTCTGACGTGACAATAATTTAGGCACAATTTCCCACAACGGAGTTCGCTGTGCCTAATCGGGATGAAACAGCAGATGTCGACGATTCTGGCAGTCCGAAGGATGAAAGTCGCAAATATAAGGATGACAGAGAGTTCGTGTGGTTTAGAAGTTACATCATTGCCATTTATCTCCAAACAAGACTGTTCCAGGGTTGTAATTTTCCGAAAGAGTCATAAAATTGGCGTCCGAATGAAGATTACCCCCAAGCAAACTGGTGAACAAATGGTTAGAAACCCAGTTGTGATGGTTTATTTCAATTTCTTGCAATCGTAGTAGTAGTTTCAGTGGGCCAGAAAGTTTGCACTTCCAAATGCTTGAATCGCGTTAGTTTGCGATCAGTTCTTGCAATCACTAGTGTCTGTTATATTTTCCAGCTGCACATCAAAATCAAGTACGATTATGTGACGGTGCCACCGAGTACCGACGCAGCTGCGCCCGAAGTCCAATGGTATGAACAGTTGGTCCAAGTGAAATTGGGAGAAATCTGAGTTGAGCAAATTTACATTTATCGCCATGAATCTCGATTCCAAGTCATATTTATGTAATCGGTGCCAACCATCTGCAATTTTTTCGCCAATATTGTGCTGCTTATGTGTTCTTCCTGTCCTATTACCACCATTCATTCACTTTGAGGTTGTGGCATTTCGGCTTATGCGGTTCTCCTTTATTCATCTGCTGATTTTTTTGTTCTGAAATGATCAATTTATTCTTTTTCCCACTCGATCCACTGTTCGTCACGATTTCAATTGAGCTGTCTCTATTTGTTGGAACAACGCATTTTATGACACTCTTTGTTGTCCAAGTGGCTTTTCTACACCAACACAATTTACTCCCGCCGGTGTTGCTAAAATTTATTTATTTTATGCTAAAGCGACTAATTGGATAAATGTGGCAAAAAAACGACGGACTTGAAAACACATAAATTAGCACGAACACAAAATTGTGCCACCGAAGTCGAGGCAATTTTACGGCTGCTGTATCTCACGTCTTCGTTTGTACTCTGCTTCGGCTCTGAGTTTCTCTCGTTCTTTCATTGCCAAATATCGACCACGATTCACATTGGTTTTGACTTGAACGAACATCACAGTCGCGAACAGAATTATGCAACCCCAGGACAGCCAAATACGCCAATGAGGTGTGAAACGGCCGGTTTTGTTGTCGCCATCATCTTTGCTATTCGAACGGCGCTCGGGGAAAATATTGAGCGTTGGTTGGGGCGGCACATCTTTGGGATAGTCGAATTGCACTTCTGAATTGAAATGAGAGGTCGTTTTCAGAGAACGGTAATCTCAACAAATTCTTGGGCGCTACATGGCCACGGAACGACGAACGAGTGGGGGCCAATCAGCGCGAGCAAGTAATTCTTGTCAGTCAAAGAACCAAATACCGATTAAGTATAGCAGCAGTGTGCTCGCAGTACAATTTTGAATCAACCAACAACAACTTTGGTATAGTCTTTCATTTTATTCTCGGTCCAAAGAAAGTATACAGCAAATGTTTCATCGCAACAGCAGCCATCAAGTCGCACGCATGTTTCGAGCCACGTTGTCGACCTGTTGGTTATCATCCACGACGATGACTGCTGTTTTCAAGGCGTTGAAACATTTTCTGTATACCGCCTCTGGGCTGTTATAAAACGGAAAGACTATACAACATACATACGTCTGCCTAGATATAACGCAAGGATTTGATCATCACATCACAAACCTCTGACTGTGCGTTGATATGGCTGCGCAAATGGATTGTATTCTGTTTCTGCTTCTTTGTTATTTGTCTGCCGTGATCTGGCTTCTGCGTCGACCTTGTGCGTTTCTGATGACGACGACCTGGCCGGATCGTGGCGATTCAACAAACCAACACGATATAAGCCACCCAGCCGAGCGGTTGAACGATATATTGGCAACATGATTGAGGATGTGAATTCTGATTCTCACACGCACAATCACCGTGCGTTTGTTATTGCTCACTCACCGCACCTGAATTCAGCAGAATCATAGCATTATTGACTGTTTGAGGTCCATATTTTCAGCGAAATCATTTGCGAAACAGTGCTGCACGTGCTGACGATGGCTGCTCTGTTTTGTATTTGCTTTTTGCATCAGTACTCGAAAACCATGTGCCACAGTCATCGTAATTCGAATTTTAGAAATGGAAACTAGAATTGGGACTGGTAGCATTGCAATCGAGGAGGCAGAAGGCGGTTGCCGCACCGCGACAGCGAGCAGGACAAATGAGAAAAGAACGGCTGCGAAAAAACATTTGGTGCCTGTTTCTATTTTATTGGCGCGCCGCCTCGTGGTCAGTGTAGTGGCCACAATAGCTGTTGAAACGTCCGCATTGTTGAATAAAAATAAAAGGTTTCAGAAACCTGGCCATTTTTTGTCAGGATTTTCTACTCGTGTAATTTTAAGCATCTGTGGTGAATGAAATAAGTTGTCAATTACAAGTAAAAATCCTCTAATTATCAAGTTTTTTGTTTTTGTCCCCATTTTCCCAAAACCCTACACAGCTCACACAATGTTTACCACAACATGCGCAAGACAGCCATTCCATAGCGCACCCACACAACAAAGCTTGCCAGCTGAACATTTGCTGTGTTGTCGCTGTGCTGGCTGTGTGTTGTCGTTGTGTGCGCTGTGGAATGGCTGCCTTGCGCATGTTGTGGTAAGCATTGTGTGAGCTGCGTAGGGTTTTGAAAACTAGGAGCACAACTGATAATTAGAGGATTTTTTTTGTAATTGACTTTGACAACTTATTTCATTCACCACAGATGCTTAAAATTATACGAGATCAAAAATCCTGACAAAAAATGGCCACTTTTGAAACCTTTTATTTTTTTATTCAACAATGCGGACGTTTCGACAGCTATTGTGCATACTTTCCGGCACGCTGTTTGAGGTTGTTTTAGTCTAGTGTCGAACTTTGAAACAGCCTATTCGCAGCGTTTCGAGATTTTTCAGTTTCACAAGGGGCAACATAAGGCCGTGAAATAGTGTTGGAGGTACTCTGAGAAGGGGGGATACCTACTGTACCGCGCTCGGAGAGGGGGGATACCTACTGTACAAGAGCGATGGCCTGGGGGGGGGGGTTATGTACCTAGGGGGGGTTGGGGGGGTTAGGTTTTGGGGTGAAAATTTTTTATGTGTTTATTATGTGGAATCGTGTGAAAACGTAGTATTTGCGCGCGTAGCGCCCGCGATTTGGGATTAATTGAGGTAAAAAACACTGATTTTGCACTAATTTCGGCCATTTTGGTCAAAATTGGCACTTTTGGGGCAAATGGGGGGATACCTACTGTACCGGGGTGAAAATCGGGGGGGATACCTACTGTACCATTCCAAACATCGGGGGATACCTACTGTACCAGGCGAGGGGGGATACCTATCCTACTCTGGGAGGGGGGGCTACCCCCCGAACCCCCCCACCTCCAACACTGCCGTGAAACATCAGGAAGCAACCAATCGGCTCACCAGATTAGGGTCGAGTAACACGATGTCCAAAGTTTGTTATATATACTACCCCCAAGATCAGGCGCGGTCGAAGGGTTGTTAACCAGCAGCTTTAAAATGCGTATTTTTGTGCACGTGTGGTGAAAAAATTTGAACGAATTTGACCATTTTGGCCCATAAAATGGTCATTTTAGCACTAAAATCAACACTTTTTCTACTTGGTGACCGGAGCAAGAAAGCTAGCTAGCCAGTTTGGGGGGGGTATGGGCTTCGGAGCAAGACAGCTACCTAGCAGTTTAAGCAGTGCCCCCCCATCAGTGCTGTGGCTACTTTGCGGGGCGGGTAGGGTACATAGGATGGAAAAGATGGGGCGGGTGGGGGGTAGTGTACCTGGGATCTTGAGGGGGAAATGCGGTTGGGGGGGGGGGGGGGAAGATTTTTCGGGGTGGGTAGGGTACAACACAAGTTTTTTCGCGTGCCTGTTTTTATGTACTAAAAAGTACGTGTGTGCGCGCGCAGCGCGAAATTTTTTGTTTTTTTTAGGGTTTTCGGTCGAAATTTGGGCATTTTTGACCGAAAAATGGGCATTTTGGGGGTAAAAATCGGGGCCGGTAGGGTACCAGGGGCGGGCGGGTGGGGGGTAGGGTACCAGAGCGGGGCGCTCGTTTAGAACATTCTGCCCTAGCATTTTTTCTAAAATTTCACGGCAGAATATTCTACATTCTGCCGTAACTAGTATAGAATGTTCTGCCCAGAAGATAATGTGTTTATACACATGATATGGCCCCTTAGGTTGGGTGACAAGTTCGATGCATTCGCACAACCCTGATTTTTTCGCTGGCATACTATTCTAAACTAGATCACAAGTTACATTTTAGATATTTCTGCCATCCGGCATACTATCTAAACTGGGACATAGGTTACGTTTAGAACATTCTGCCGAACCTCTTGACACGTTTAGAATATTTCTGCCGTCGGCATACTGTTCTGAACTAAATTGAAACCTACATTTAGAATGTTCTGCCGAAACATATGATACGTTTAAATAGTTCTGCAAAAAATATGAACCCTTCACGACCCCAGAAATGACCAATGACCACATCTCTTCCTGGCTGTGCCTTAAGCCTAAGCCTAAAAAAAAGAAAATTCAGAGCCAAACACTTGATCGCTTCCCTTTCCTTGTTGCGTTTAGGCTTAACTTAGGCGCCCACCCAGAAGAGATGTGGATTGTCGTTTCTGGACCCGTGAAAGGGTGCATAATTTCGGCAGAATGATGCTAAAATTACAATATGTTTCGGCAGAACATTTTAAATGTAAGTTTTAATTCTGGTTTAGAACAGCATGCCGACGGCAAATGTTCTAAACAAATAAACAATTCGGTAGAATGTTTAAACGTTTATACCCTAGTTTCCGATCGTGTGCCGAGGGCAAAATATTGTAAAATGTATGATAAAGCGGAGTTTTGTGTATTGAAGTGTCACAGAACCAAGCCCTCTGTATTACTATATGGACAAATTTTGTTTTATTTTTTCGGCAGAATATTCTATACTGCATTTTTGGCAAAATAGAATATCTGCCCGTAAAATTTGGAAAAAATGCCACGGCAGAATATTCTAAACGAGCGCCCAGAGCGGGGCGGGTAGGGGGGTAGCGTACAGGCCGGGGCGGGTAGGGTACCATTGGGGGACCCCCCCACCCCCCAGCCACAGCACTGCCCCCATTACCCCCCAACCACATCACTGGTACCTTGCAACCATCTGGATCCATCCCCCTCAAGGGTAACCCGAAAATCAACTTTTGAAACATTCGGGCAACAGACGCAGCGAGAAATGTTAACAGTTTTTTTTTCAGTTGTGGTCTATAAGTCTGCTTGCTGAAACACGAGATTTACGGTGTGGGTTGATGGGAATCAGTCTGTTTATTCCGGTGTTGCCTTGCCTGTTTACCACTGTTCGTGGCCCATGCGTCGCACTCTGCATTTTCCAACTGTGACCGTGGTATCAATAGCAGTAAATGAATAGCTGGATCACTTGATTGCACCGATAAAAGAAAAAATGACGGTGGTGATCGACGTTTGATCAGGTAAAGTAAGCCTGATACCGAGACAACAGGTTTTGGATGCTTTTATCGATTATTGGGTGATATTTTCGAAACGGTGTAAAGGTCAGTTGGGTGTAAATGTCGGTGGAAAGCTCGGTCGACAGCTCAGTGTGATAGACCTCGGTGTAAACTTGAAAAAACATTCCACGTTAATAACAGGCAATCTTTCACGTTTACACCGAGCTTACGCCGACCGAGCTTTCGACCGAACTTTACACCGACCTTTACGCCCAACTGACCTTTACACCGTTTCGAAAATTCCACCCATAGAATGTGCTGGTCACAGATCGGGACATAGATCAGCCAAGCGACGGCATGCAAAGAGCGCGGCGTGAGCGATTTCTTTTCCATAATCCGATTCGCGCTGTCGCACCATTTGAAAACAATGGTCATTATTTTGAGGTTCGTCATTGTTATCAATACCTGCCTCATTCTGTTTGATTCAGATATAAACGTCACACTGTTCTTGCACTCTCAACTTCACATTCGGATGTTTTATGCATCAATTCCATGACACAGCCATGTATTTTCACCTGTCGTGGTTCACCTATGGTTGCAAAATGTGATGCGGCCCAGTTTGATCAAAACAAATCTGTTCAACCACATACATACACATCTCAATTTTGTCAACGAGCGGCGTGTTCCATTCAATTTTCTGTGTTCTTTTGCCTGTTTGACGCGATGTCACAAAAACGCGGCCGGTACAGCACATCACCCCAGCGCGGCGGTGTCATGGCTAACGCACATGCACATGCAGTGATAACATTACAACGCTATTACATGCATCCATTCTCATATATACATGTTGAAACAGCGCGGAGCCTCGTATTGACATGAACGATGAACTAATATTTCTATTATAACTGAATCACCGCCGCTACATCCACATGTGCTTATGGATTTTTCGTCACCGCGAGAGTGATAAAACCAAAAAGTACGAGTGCGCCTGCATGTGTTTCAATTCTGATATGTCAACCAAAGTGCATCACGTCATATCATTACGATGATGTCACGTGTTCGAAGCACCCAACTGTTCGTGCACCGCTGGGAATCAACAAACTTGGTTCTTGTTCTTGTTCAAAGTGCGGTTGCAAATGCAAAACATTTCCCCCGATCCACAACGAGATTTCCTTATATTTATACATAAGCGCGCGTGGTGTGCACGCACGGCGGCGGGTGCACCCTTTCCTTTCTCTTATGTACACCTTTCAATGTTGGTTGGTTGCATTGCGTTTGGTTTTGCACATCGATGATGTTATCGCTATCGCATTTTACACAAACCCACACAACACGTACACCAGGCATCAACATTACAATCCAAACGTATTATGCCGATTTTTCTCTCTGTGACTGACTGCTATGAACTCCTACGTTATACGCTATCTGCAGCTTGCAATATGCAGATGCATGTGTGTGAGGTACACATGTACAGCTGCACTGCGGTTACGTGAACTCTCAGAATTTGGTATTTCCCTTATTTTGCAATGGTGCGCATCCTCCCTCATGCAACAACAAAATTATTGTCTGTTTTTTCGCACACGTTTTTTGTTCACGAGTCGAGGCGAGTTCAGCTGTTTAGTACCCTCACGCAGTCGTCGTCGCGGTGGCGCACGCATGATTCGACAGAAACTGCATGAATACATACGGGCACTCCACCACCTGCCTCCGACGACGTATAAGCAAGCCGCATTTTTGCATGTGCGTGCGCTTCTTTGCTGTCCAGCCAACGTACCCGCAAAACATAATTGCCTTGTCGTTTAACACCGGTTGTTACGTTTGTTTTGCTGTTAACATCACGTTTTTTGCTGGCACAATAAACGTGTGCCGTTTTGCTGTTCTGCATGTTTGACTGCTAATTTTTTTGCGAAAATTTTAATGTTTCTCCTGCGCCGAACCGGTTTCTCACGCAAATATGCTGTTGGTATGTTGCACATGTGTACCATCTCCTGTGCTTCTGTAACAATGTGATGTTTGGTTTGGCTCATCCGGGCCAACCCGCTCCCTTGCTTTTGAAAATAACAGGTTTACCAGAAAACGCTGCCAATTTTTTTCAATGTGTGTCGATTATCATAAACTTTGCATCATCACGGCTCAGTTATGTGACCAGAACATTATCGCCACACACAGAGTGATCTCAAACCTGGTGATCGGATCGGATCGCGTCGGTCCTGCCTGTGTGACGCGACTTTTTTAATTTTAAGGATATTGAGAACTCCAGTAATGCCACTAAATTCAACCAGCGTAAAAATGTTACCCGACCTAACATCAAGAACTTTTAGGCTAAACTAAATTATTGGGCAGTGACACCGTAAATTTCCTGCGCGCGTGACTAAGGCAAGTCACAATCCGATCCGATCACCAACTTTGATATTACTAAATTCTACACTTTTACCAATGTTTGTATTTACACATCTGAAATATATACAGTGCTGACTGGGTAGATCATTGTAGTATCTTGATCAGTGACCAATATGTATGAAAACCAACTTTGGGTACACAATAGACCAAAGGCGCGATTGTATAATTTATCTATCGGTTACAAAGTCACACTTAGTCCTGCACCAACCAACTGCGCAAAACAGCCGAGCGTTTTTTATCTCAGTTGCTATGGTTCCTTTCATGAGCTTGGAGCACGAGAGGAACTAAGAGTGGCTAAGTGGCATGTGTTTGAAAGTTGTCCTCCTCAAGCGCATTGCGCAGGTCACGTCACGCAGTTACTTTTGTGCCTGCAGGTATGCAAAAGTATCGAACTGTTCCCTCGCTGCGCTTGCGCTTGCATACATACGTTTGTGCATATGCGTGTACCTGGGTTCTGTTCGACATGAGATTTGTCTCTCAAGCAAGGCGCACGCCCTTATCTGCATAATTCGTTGCGCCACCCCACCACAGGCCACAGACGTTGAACAACTGGTCAAACCTAAGCAAGGTTTCTGTCTGTCTCAAATTTGATTGCATATTTCACCAACGAACGGGCCAATTTCCTGTGCAGTTATTCGCGAACGTGATGTTCAGAAAATCAATTTTTGTTACTTTTGCCCCCAGTTCAATGTGCTCTGAACGCCATTCCAAACAACGCTTGTGATTGTGCGTCATTGCAAACCGCCCTGTATCGAATTTGGCACACCCCCACAGCGCACGCACAAACAACTTTTCCATTATTCGTTTTGAACATTACGCATACCCCGCTCACTATATCAAATTAAAATTTCAAATAAGCACTTTGTTTCAGCAACCTTTTGAACTTCCTCCATCTCCGCGGTTGAATCTGATACATTTGAATCTAAATTTGATACATTCACGCCATGATTTGGTGACAATAATATTGGTGTATAATACACGGCACAATGAAACATTTGCAAGTGAGCGCGATCATCGGTCTTTTTCTGGCTGCGTGCACAGAAAGCCACGGTTCGATTTTATTAAATTGCACATATAATTTTTAACAGTTTCCAGGTGCAATAAATTTTATTAAGCGGTTATTTTTCTCTATTTTCAGTCACACCCGAGCTTTTCACCACCAACGCTGGTCAAGTCAATGGTATCGAAGGTTTTGCAGTCGAAATCCATTGTGGCATTTCGAACACTTGTGTGGACGGGAAGAAATATTCGGTTTGAAAATGGGACATATTGGGCGTTGTGAGAAAGTTTAATTCGGTGTCTAGAATGTATAAGTTTCAATTTTTGTTGCAGTTACAATGGATCAAAGACTCTGAGGTGATCTTCGAGGGCACAATGCCAGTGCGCAACACGGTCATTGATCTGAATCAATATGTCAATGTTCGACAATACATCAATTTTAATACTAGTCTCGGTGAGTTTACGTCGGCCGTTTGTGCTGTTGTTGTGATGTTTCATGAGGACATGCACCTTGTGACCTCAACTCTATTTGTTATCATGCCCGCGGGTACCATAGATGAGCGCAGTGGCACTATTGCTCATAATGAACTGCTCCGATTGAAACATTGTCAATTTCAGATTGCACCGAGAAGGCGTGTTTTGCCGGTGACACGCAGAACGTGTGTGACGCAGACTTTCACTGTCTCGGCAACCGATGCTGTCCCTGTAGTAAGTTTATGATTGCCATAAGTGTCTATGAGTGACTGCACCCTTAGGCAGGTCTTTATCTTTGAAACATCACCCAGGTTCGGAGGAGTACACGTTGGTGCTGCACAATCTGACAGCAACACATTCGGGCAACTATATTTGTCGACTGCGATCACAAACGAGCGTCACACAATTCAGGAGTTTTGATCTGGAAATTATTGGTGAGCTGCATAAAGTTGGCATTATTTTTTTGTCACTTGAGTTGATCAAGACCAGGCGATGACATATAAATAATGTTTTTTCCTTTTCAGGCAGTTTCTTCCCTCAAAACTTCAGTTTCGACACCACCTTCGATCATACGGATTGCTGTCGAAAACAGGTTATTATATTGTCACTAGGTCATTTTCATTTTGGTCACTATGGGCGGTATGTGTTTTTGGTTATCCGCGTTTCGTCCTGTTAGATGGGCGGTGCACCAGGTCATCGTCAGAGCTAGCACACCAAATTGTCACGTAACGGAAAAACACGTTTCTCTCATTCAATAACCGTATCTTTCAGAACATGCAAGATAGTTGTCTGAAAATGTGCGAGCCGGGTACACTGTTGCAACATCAGTTCGATCCCATCAAATGTCACACTGATCTGCCATCGTTCCTGCATTGTGTCACTGATGGAGGTTTGACCCCTTGCTTTGGATGCAACTTGAATAAGTGTGGCTTGTGGCTGAAATTCGACTGGGCAACACCAGTCCAAACCGGATACAGGACCAGGCCTCTCGATAAACTCTTGTGAGATAGTGACCGGCGGCAGCTTGGTCGCCAATAAGTGACCGAAGTGGATATTCTTCGTAATAGACGAAAATTCCATTTCTAGATTCTGTCACTAAAAACTGGGTGGGCTGTGTTATCAACAGATTGAAAACTTTCGTTTGTGATTCAGGCAACATCACCCATATTCAATGTTGTCGTCAACAGCTGGTGCCCCCATTTTGCTGGGAATTCTGCACGGGTGAATACAACGGCTGGCAGCCGCAGCACAAATTGTGCATGTTCTACTTGAAAGAGATCATGTCCTGTTATGAACGCGCTTATCGTGAGTTGTTATGTGGCTGATGTTTCAGCTAAGGTTGTTGCTTCACTTCATTGACCGACATCAAGCCTGATGATCTGATCGAATCAGATCTGTCTTTGGGTCACATCACCATGTTGAATTGATGATCAGGAATTATTTCAAAATATCCAACGCGCGAAAAAGTCACATGATGATCAAGGCAGATCCGATCACTAAGTTTGATACGGCTGATCAATTCTGCTGATAATTCAACCCTTTAATCCTGAACAGTGCCCTATCCGACCGCCCCCGAAGACGTCTACGTTGAGCCGATAGACCATGAAACATTAGAAGTGTGCTGGACCCCTCCACCACAAGTGCCCGAAGCGCTCGTCACATCCTACACGATGCACTACAAAGAGATACCGCGATTCCCATTTCTGTTGGGCGGACTTGGGTATGCATTACAACGCCCTCTTCATAGGACATTATACATACGTAGTGAAATTTTTTGAATCATGCTTTGGTTACCTTTGCCTAATCACTGTATTGCATCATGTATTGGTGAACGCACTCTTCAAAGTGACCGAAAATATGCAGTTGAGTCCTCATAATTTCACCAAGGAGGCTAGACACTGCCCTGCGCTCTCAAGTTACATGTCAATTTTTGCATTCCCTTTCATCGCTAATGTTTCACCTTTCAATTTCAGGGGCGGCAGTCCGTTCGCACCGCCGGACCTCGAGACGAGTGATCAAGGCGGAACCGATCCCGACATCACAGACTGGGGCAGCCCACAAAGTCCACTACCGGTACCAAGTGAGTGTTGTTTTGGAATGAGGTCTCTGTGTGACATCAGAAGGCCGCCTGAAACCGTCACTTAGGCAGGTCATTTTAAAAAATGATTCACATTTGTACCAAGTTATTTCATCGTCAGTGCGAATGCACGCTTCCGGTCACGTGATCCATAAACCACCTGATGTTTCAGTTGCCGATCTTCTATCCAACCATGACGGCACGGAGTCGTTGTACACAGATGACGTCATGAATCCGGTCGTGCGACGTAAACGCCAGACTTGGGTGTTTGTCACACACAATCACGCCGACAACAAGACCGAGACGCGGGAGTTCAAAGTGCAAATGGTGCGTTGCTGTTTGGGCCGCTTTTTCCAACTTTCCACTGTTAATGAACGCTGAATCTTGGGAGAGCTGCGATCGGGGCATATGGAAGTCTGGTCACTTACCTTTTAGCAATTCGGAATTTTCTGAGCATGGAACATTACAATTACACACGGTAAGAGTCATTTATTCACTTTCAGTTTGTCGATTTTACCATTCTCAAAACATCCAAGTACTCTCACATCCAAAATTCAAGCCCGCGCCCCCCAAGAACTAAGCCGGGTGCACACCGCAAATAAATTTTGCACACAAAAAAATAACGGGACCACACACATGTTTTATACACAAACCAACATAAGTTTCTGTTGAAAAACTGCGTTCCCGATCTCGGAATGACAATAAAAAATTCTTTGCAGCAAAACGTCAGCGCCACGCCCGGCAACGTGTCACAGCAATGCGATCGCATCACCAGTCTTCGACCATTGACGCAATATTACGTGTTTGTGACGAGCACCAACAAATACGGCGATAGCTTGCCGTCGGTTCGCTCACTCGTCGCCACTGCGAAAGGTAGAAATGTTGAATTTCTGATGAAAAAGCACTTATAATGCTTCATAATCTCGTAAATCTCCATTTGCAGCACCGGTCACCGCCGACACGGATCACATTCACCGTAAGTCATCGCTTTCAGAATTTCGCATCTATCATTCTTGTCTGAAATAACGTCCAACGGTGCACCAGGTCATCATCAGTGGCAAACGCTACTCGATAACATATTTCACCGCCTTTCAAAATAAAATTCATAAAAGTAAAAGGCACATATTGCTTATTGTTTTTAGAGTGTTGCGTGGACAAAGGTGTGCCCGACCAATGCACGGAGAGTCTGTGTTCATTTGATCGGTCGATGTCTGCCATTGAGGCCTTGCACACCAGCGCCATTTGTGGACAGCATTTCACCAAAGTGTCGCCCTGTCTTGCCAGTGAGTTCGATTGGCTTCGCGTCCATGGCCACTTTCTAAGATTATGTTTTCGGAGTGTGCCCTCTTTGTGGTTGCTCTCTTTCTGGCAATCAACATCCCATGATAAGCATGCGGTTGGTTTCTCATCTGCTCCTCGTGCCTGCAAAGTTGATCTGGTCACAGTAGCCGACTGTATCACACCATTGTTTCCACATTCAGACGGACGTAACGTGACATCCTGTTGCGAGAACAAGGGCGTCAGCGGCAGTTGTCTCAAACTGTGTGACGGCACGGCAGCTGAGATCGGACTTCAGTCGGTGCTGTGTCTCACGTTGGACATGTACACCATACAGAGCTGTCTCAGACAGGGTTACGGTAGGTGTGCTGTATTTTGTGTTATGTTCCTTGATTATGTCTCGACAGTGTCGACCATATGCACTTCTCGGCAATTTTATGCGTTTATGCGTTGACTTCATCTCTAACGATGCCCAACTGCCAGGGCCGAATCAGCAATAAAATTGCGGTGATTATGTCAGGTACTGTCTTGGTCACATAAACTTGTGTTATGTCCTGGCCAAAGTCTAGCTTATCATGTTCATGACTTGACCGATGTTTGATATCGACAACACTGTATTATCAGGAAAACAACCTAAAATGAAACATCACCGCATCACACAGAGCACCACGCGTCGCCGCCACGTCACGTGACCGTCGACCGTATCACCACATCGTCAGCGAATGTGAGTTGGCTGCCACCAGCCGAGAATCATGATAAAGTGCTCAATTACTCGATGTTTATGCGTGCTGATGATGACGAGGCCAATGAACCGTGGAAAGAGGTGAGTATACCGTATACAGCTGATGTCTCATGTCGTTTGTTCGAGTTGAGAAAAAACTGGTTTGGATAATATTGGCAATCTTCATCTTGACGAGGGCGAGACCAAATTACAAACGAAACCTGAACCTGTCATTCTTTGGGGTGTGGCCAGCTGGTGCATTCGCACTGACGATGGCCTGGTGTTGCACCACCAAACATGTGTCTGTGAGAAAGCAAATTGAAACAGATTTTCGTAAAACATGCACGTTGCTGCACGATTCTATATCAACCACAATAGATACTTGAAAATATTTTTATTCGTGAAACATCATTCACTACTTCTTTGTCACAAATCGTCACATGTCCGCAGCTGTACTGTTCAGGTCCGCACTATTGCTAGTTGTGCCACCTCAACCAGTCTACAGTTCGGACTTTGTCGTTTGTGATCTGATAGTGTGATGTTTCACGATTTTTTTTTTTTTTGCGTTTTTTTTTTTTTTTTTTTTTCTGTTTTTTGTTGTTGTGTGTTTTTTTTTTTTTCTCACTTTTTTTGTTTTTTTTTGTGTTTTTTGTTTTTTTTTTTTTTGTTTTTGTTTTTTTTCTTTTTTTTTTTTTATTTTTTATATTTATTTATTTAACAATATTTTTTTTTTTTTTTTTTTTTGTTTTTTTTTTTTTTTTTTTTTTTTTTTTTTTTTATTTTTTTTTTAATTTTTTTTTTTTTTTTTTTTCTTCCTAAATTTTTTTTTTTTTTTTTTGTTTTTTTTTTGTTATTTATTTTTTTTTTTTTTTTTTTTCTCTCCTTTTTTTTTATTTTTTTTTTTTTTTTTTTTTTATGTTTTTTTTTTTTTTTTTTTTTTTATCTGCTCCCTTGCGCCTGCAAAGTTAATTTGGTCCATACACAGTAGCTGAATGGTTATGACAAACTGTGGAGGGTCCCGATCACGTGACTCTATAAAGAGAGAAGACTGAATCACTGTTTCCACATTTAGACGGACGTAACGTGACATCCTGTTGCGAGAACAAGGGCGTCAGCGGCAGTTGTCTCAAACTCTGTGACGGCACGGCAGCTGAGATCGGACTTCAGTCGGTGCTGTGTCTCACGTTGGACATGTACACCATACAGAGCTGTCTCAGACAGGGTTACGGTAGGTGTGCTGTATGTTTGTGTTGTGTTCCTTGATTGCTGACTATGTCGATCTTGGCAATTGTATGCGCTTATGCGTTGACTTCATCTCTGACGATGCCCAACTGCCAGGGCCAAACCAGCAATAAAAGTCGGTGATTATGTCAGGTCCTGTCTTGGGTCACATACAGGTACATTGTATGTATAACTTGTGTCATGTCGTGGCCAAAGTCTAACTTATCATGACTTGACCGATCACCATGTTTGATATCGACGACACTACATATGTACATGACATGTTTTTATTACGCAATATATTAATATTAAATCATCACGTCATCAAGGAAAACAACCCAAAAATGAAACATCACCGGAATCACACAGAACACCACGCGTCGCCGCCACGTCACGTGACCGTCGACCGTATCACCACATCGTCAGCGAACGTGAGTTGGTTGCCACCAGCCGAGAATCATGATAAAGTGCTCAATTACTCGATGTTTATGCGTGCTGATGATGACGAGGCCAATGAACCGTGGAAAGAGGTGAGTATACCGTACAGCTGATGTCTCATGTCGTTTGTTCGAGTTGAGAAAAAACTGGTTTGGATAATTGGCAATCTTCATCTTGACGAGGGCGAGACCAAACTACAAACGAAGCTGGAACCCCTTCATTCTTTGGGGTGTGGTCGGTGCATTCGCACTGACGATGACCTGGTGTTGCGCCACCAAACATGTCTTTGAGAAAGCAAATTGAAACAGATCTTCGTAAAACATGCACGTTGCTGTACGATTCTATATCAACCACAATAGATACTTGAAAATATTTTTATTCGTGAAACATCATTCACTATTTTCAGATCACAAACGTCAAGAGTCCGTACAGCCTGTGGAATCTTGGTTGGGGTCAGACGTATCTGGTCTACGTGGTGGCGCACACTCAACACGGTGCTAGTCTGCGGTCGAATGTGGTCGAATTTGTGACCAAAGAAGGTCAGTTGCGTCCGGCTGGCTGATGTTTCACGATCAAGATTATTAGAAGGCGCCTATTTGATCAAGTGACGTAGACTCTCGATTATGACCGGGGCGAGAAGTACGTTTATCACAACCTTGGTGGCCGAAGGCTTTCTAGCAACTAGCGTCATATAAATGGGTAACTGCCGAACCCTGTAAATATCTTCAGTCTCAGTGACCGTAAATTCCGTGTGCCAAATTTCAATTTATCATATCAGACGAATATCATATTCCCGTATGCATATGTAGGTTAAGAATTATTAATTTTTCTGAGATAAAGGTACAAAACTTTGGAGAACGTAAGTTTAATCAAGCTAAAAGCATATAATCTGATAAGAAACGCTAACATATTGATGTCACCATAAAAGGCAGAACATGTATACCGCACTGTAATTGTTTGCAGTCGACGTGGAGGACGTGTGTCCAAATGGTAACGACGGTCTACGCCAACGCGACGAGACCCTGTTTCGCTGCAAAAGTAACCTGCCATTTCGCACGGTCATTAGAGGCCGTTTCCGCCCGGTGCCCTGGGAACGTGGCACCTGTCCGTTTGGATACCTGTGTGTCAAGGAACATGCGTTCGACATTCTGGGACTGTGTTGCTATGATCCAGGTTCGGGTTGAGATCCTTGATGTTGATGAGCATTAATCTAGCTCGTGTAAATTTTTTGCGGTCATGTGAGGCCGTGTGTATTCCACAAATGTACCTTGGTGATCCCAAATGCCGGGTCTTTCAAGCGATCAATGACACCACAGACAGGTTTTGTATCGAATTCCTATATA
>JASAMV010008990.1:0-20136 GCA_030248065.1 Rhynchonema sp. JSB1_4
ATCATGGGTTGAAACAGCAGTGAGTTTGCCAGTCCTGTTCCGCTGTTTCCCACGGATAGTCGGGACATCTTCAGTGTGAAATGACCTATTGTGCACCTTCTCGCTGTGAACAGTTCGGCGAACAGCGACATAAATAATCAACAACAAACCTGTGATTTCGCCTGTTGTTGCTGTTCACCATTATTATTGAATTGGTGTTGTTGTGATTGAATGACGTTATTGTTGATCGATGGCGGCATTGATCGCCTCGACGCTTCGTATCGTTGGTTGGTGATGTAAACGCACTCGTGATCGCAGCACGCACCGACACCAACCGACTGCAAGTTTTTGCATAACGTACAGTCCACACTGTTTATAGTGGCTTTATTCTGGATCCGACTTTTTATCTCAAGAATGGTCAACATACGCGGGACCGTGATTTGGCATATTTGGGGATAATTGGTGCGAGTACTGAAGAAGGTCGTTCTTTCCTAAATACTCCTTTCATACAATGTGTTTCAACATAAAAAGGGTCACCATAAACTGTATTTCCAATCCTGCTGGTGCGATTCAAAAATAAGTTGACTGATGTTTCACTCACCTCGTAGACTCCCGTCGCGTCATTATTGTTGTAGACCAGTTCTCGTGACACACGAATGCAACCGTTGTTGTTGTAGTTGTTTAGGTTGATGTTGTTGTTGTACGCCGATGTTGTTGTTGTTGTTGTTGTTGCAGTGTTGTTGCCATTGGCATCAACAGCGTAGTGCGACAGCATGCTCATTGAATGACTGCCACGTAGACTCTATGCGCAGGTTTTGAAATTTTACAATCGGATCATTTTTGCAGGCAATTGACAGTTGGACCAGACGGCACAGAGGTGTCCCCACGTCTGTTTGTCTGTGGGAAAACTGGGCTGTATCAATTTGGAGGAAAACACCATGAGTGAATATACGATCCCACTAGAGTGGACTACACGTGTAAGGCTCAAACAATATTTTTGCTTGAATCATATTTTGCGACTGAACTACATACATGGATCACTAATTTCGACCATTATCGTGTAAAATCGACTTCCGCACACACCAAATAGACAACTTTTCACGTTGGTCGAGTCAAATTATTGCAAAAGGGTTCAAAAATAATTGCTGTCTATTGACTCATTCAACTTGTTATGCCACAGGACAAATTCAGAGCACAACCAAACGTATACAGTTCGGCTAAACCTTGTATACCCCAACCTTATACAGTTTGTCGGGAAACCCCTTTAGAACACAATTTTCCAACACAATGGCGAAAGCGAGCAGATCATTTCAAATTTAGCAGGGATAACAAATTCACTGTTATCTGACCAAAAATGAAATCTACCGAGTGCGACTTTTACCAGTTATTCGTATACCCACTAGGATACAACTTTCCCAACCTGTCCCGCGCTGCATATTATCTAAAATTTTCTGCAGTTTGTCATTTCTGTTCCTTTACCCATTGCCGTGAAACTACTAACGCGGTAAAATAGTCATAAATTTTCAATCTTGCCGGTGCGTGCGCTCGCGAGTAACCACTGACATATTTCAAAACAGCTTTTCGGCTGTGTTGGTTGGAGCACCGCGGTGCAACGCAGTTCACAAAGAAGTTCGCACAAAAAATACATATATATTTTTCCACAAATCTCATACCTTGTTTTGATTATTACGATTTCGCGAACCCTTTTGTCGTGATGTTTCAAGCACGGTGTTCGGAAGCAGAAGGTTGCCTGCAATACAATAATGTAAACGTGATAATTGGAATCAAGAAAGCTTTGGGACACCAAAAATACAGCAGGTTAAAATGGAAGCAGTCTTAAAATAATTCGACGGCATCACCTATAATATTGAGCGCAGCAAGGCTTGGTTTCTGATGAAATTTTTCAAATTTAGCACGCTTGTGGAGACTTTACACAAAATCCGGAAAACCCTAAAGAAATTACGTGAGTATTAATAGCTGACAGCAAAATGAATTCTGCAGTGCGTCCCAAACAATCTGAAAATAAAAAGCACCAATGAGAGAATGTTTTTTCTCAGTTTGTTTTTACTCAAACACAGTACAAACTAAACGCTTGAGAAACATGGTTGTGTCGGTGTTCGAGTACAAAACATAGGTCCGAATCATGTGTGCCAATAGACAGGTCAGTTGACAACAACTACAAACGGCCGCAATGCTGCGTCGGCACTAGTATTCCGCATACTAAGTGTGGAATGAGCCAAGTTTGTTGCTGGGCCGGTTCCCAGACAGACAACTTGGCATGTAAAACGAGACCCTTTCAATTGGTTGTCATGCCTCGCCTTGGCCGAACAGGCAATTAATGCATTGTGGTATTCAGGTCTCATATTATTGTCGCATAATGTTTTTCATGCTCGCGCAAAGCCACAGGTCCCGCGTCCGGGGAATTGGTAATTTCACTGAGCGGTCGTGGGCGCGTGTGCTGTGCGGCAAACGTATGCTGAGACACAAGACTGAGGCGCGCAATCATTTGCACCAAATGAACCCTCAGAAACGGAGCTTAAACTATTATTTTTGCAAGAGGACCGAAACCGCGTATAGTTTCTTCACGCAAGGTCACACCCCACCCAGGCCACCTGATAGTCAAGCCCGGTGCATGATACAGTCCGTATGTACATACACACCTTGCTGGTACCATGACCAGGGTTGGGCAAAAAACGTTTTTTTTCAAAAAATCGTTTTGTTAAAACGCCCAGATGACCACAATATGCCCCAAAAATTGGAAAACGCTCATGTTGGGGTTGGGAAGAAACCGTGGATAAGTGAAGTAATTTTATGTATTCTGAAGCAAAATAAACGGGTTTCAACCCATTTCTAGCGAGTTGTTAAGATCCCATATCAGACCCGCATCATGGGACCAACTTTGCCCGGGGTCATCATTGAAAGTTAAACTCCGTATATCGACGTATCTCGACAAAGTAAAAACTGGTCGAAAATTTTTTGAAAAAAAATGGGGACAAAAAATTGATTTTCTTTGATAATCAGGGTACTTTCCCTGAAAAATCATGGAAAATCAAGAAAACTCATGATTTAAAAAACGGAAAACGACCCAGGCGTTTTTTTTTTAAAAAACGTCGTTTTTTTAAGAAAAAACGCCTCGTTTTTTTGCCCAACCCACATGACCAGACCCCAGTACCAACCCACAGTTTGCAATTTATTGCGTGGCGGTAACGACAAGTGCAGAGCAAGAGGAAGGAAGCCAGGGCGGGCCAGTAACCCCGTGACCCAGTGTGTTTGCTTGAGGCGTCAGTAAACATCGACCTCGGTCGGTGTTGGGTCGGTTTCGGACCTGGGCTTCGATTATAAAGGCGTATTTGGAAGTTTCTGCACTATCAAGCACCACGAGCACCCAGCGCAAAACTTGTTTCTGCTGAAAAAGCAACACATGACTTTTACACTGGTCAAATCTTTGATACTCGGAAAACTTTCGTGCAAAAAATCTGGCCAAAAACTCGCGACGTCCGAGACAGAAGCTGATTATAAAGATGTGTATGAACCCCGGCCAGTGCACATGACGTGACCACATGTGACCGATTTCAGAATCCAACTGCCTACAAGAGTACAGGTGCAGGCAGATGTACATTATGTATATGTACGTATAGTCCAGCCTCGTGCTCATGAGACGACTGTTTTTAAAGCTTGCTTGGCCAGATTCAAAAATGCGCCGGTTACACGGATTTTCGCAAACAAAAGAAAGAGATTGGGCCGAGAGACATGATGACAAGTTCTAGCTGGCTGACCTCAATTTGTTGCGTGCTTACGCGAACAGCAACATCGTTCAACACACAAAAATGTTTTGGGAGTCAAAAGGGAGTTTACGGACCGAGGTGGAGAGCGTGTTTTTTAAAAATACATGCATTTCTCTTTCTTTCATTTCCGAAATACGTGGAACCGGAACATTATTGGATCCGTCCAAGTCAACTTCAAGATAAGTGGTCTCATGAGTTCGTGGCTGAACTATATGTCTGCGACACCCAAAGTCACGTTAATGAAAAATTGCTGGGCGGTAGGTGGCGTCTGTGGCCTGTTTACGCGGCCAAGTTTGGAACTGATTTGGTCAAAAACTGAGTTGTGTATGTCAGTTGGAACTTACCGTGCTCGCATGCACGTACGTATGCATGTATACTGTGTGTGTGTACAGCAGCTATAAGTTACAGTAACTCTGAATGTAAGCAAACGTAGACAGGCAATGGAAACCCAGAAATAACCATAATGTCATTCGACGTTTCTGAACGCTATAACATTTCAATGCGCTTGGGTGCTCCCATGGTGCGCAGGTGCGATGCGGACGTTTGCAAGAAAGCTCCTACTTCGAAATTTAGCAAACAGACGCTCTGATCATGATCAAGGTATACATAAAATAGGTATACCTATTGGAAACTATTTTTTGAAGATATATTACAAAAACAAGCGAGGCATACTAATTTTTGTGCATAGCGCTATCATTTTATGCCGACACGCTGACATGATCAGAGTCAAACTTGGCCAAAACAATATGTTGTGCCATCATGACAGGAATTCGAGATGAGCTATACAAAAGAACAAAATTTAGTTGGAAGCTATCACAATGAACAATCCTTGTCATAATATTATTCTAAGAAAATAGGTTTATAGTCAGTCAACATGCATGTTCAGCAATCCCACACAGCAATTTGTACTCAGCGGCTACAGCTGAATGCAAGACACCGAGGTCAATTCACGTCAAGTCAAGACTCCGGATGCGTGCAAGCGAGACCCGCCCGTAAACACGCAACCTATCCGTCGCACGCCATATTTGGGCCAAGATTATTTCTGGAGACAAAGACCGGAGGTCATCCTAGGGAATTTGAGGTTCCGGGCGTACAATTTTGTTGAGACCAGTTATGTATATCTTGCGAAAAATGTGGAAACCGCAAAACCGACGGAGGGTCGACTGTAATATGGTCATATAGACCGGAAGCGACCACCAGAGTGGGGGTAATAAACTGGGGGCGAAACAAGTGCAAACATGACATGATGATGACAGACAACAACGGAAATCAATTAGCTCCCGCTGAACTTGGAGACCACGCATATTGTGATATGGCACGATAATGATGCCTACCAACTTGAGACTTGCTCTGGGGTTGAAACGCACGGTGTGCGGGGTAACTGAAATCTTTGGTTATGTAGGAGAGGGCCAAATACATAGGTCCCCTGGGAATTGTAATTCCAAAAAAACATAATTTTTTCAAATAATGCCGCTTACTATCGTCTGAAACATACATAACAATAACTAACCGGGAGACGAACACAGAGAAACCGAACCGAAAAAAGCGCAAAAAACAAACCGACAAAAAACAGACAGACCGAAATATACGCAAAACGCCACAAACCGCAAAAAAAAACAATCCCGAAAAAATCCCGAATCCCTTCCCAACAAAACAAGACCCCCCCAAATAGGTCCCAGAGAGGAAAATACACACTATACTATCTTGCTGCTCCCGTCTTCTTTTTTCCCCCCCCCCCTCCCCTCCCCCCCCGCCCGCGCCTGCCGCGCCTCCGTTGTGCCGCCCTTTAATGTCGTTAGTGGCTTTTTCGGAAGCCCATCCGATTTCCGATTTGTAGCGTCCTACGGGGGCGGCGTGGTGGTTATGTATTTGGCTTGGCATTCTCTGATTGGCTCAGACAGGCAGGCGTGAGGATGCGCAGGTCGAGCCTATCTTTTTGTCCATAAGGAATTCCGCAGCTGGGCATTAGTACAGTTTATGGAGAGATTAGGGAACAAGGACATCACTCAACAATTTCACTAGCTAACCTTACACTGAGATACAACGAGTACTACATAACCCAGGTTAACTCCAGAAAAGGAACGTTGTGTAACATGAAAAGGTTCATTATGAATCTCTGCAATTTTTTTGAAAGAAAGATGCACGGAACTCACCGAACGATTGGACCCCGCCAGATACTTTCGACCACATGTTGTTGTTGTTCGTTGTTGTTGTTGCTGTTGTTGTTGTCGTTGTTGTTACTGTGGTTCAACGTGGCCTTCAAAAAGGTTGCGTTTCTTTGCAATGTTGTTGTTGAAGTTCAAAGTTGCCCGCCGGTGTGCCCTCCAGGTGCGGTATACACAGAAATTTGTTAGGCAGCTGCTAACTTTTCACATTTTTCTCTTGCCTCAATAGTGTGCAGATTCTTAAAACAAAAAAAGGAGAAATCGTTGTCACTGTCAGACACTCTGAACAATCACCACAAGATGAATCATAACAATCCGTATGCATCTGATTGGCTGTGTGTCAATCAACTTTAGTGACTTACATTATTATGCACATATACAGTAGTTGTTTGACAAAATCCATTCAAGCGTCAAAATGAGGCGCAGCCAACCGCGTTTCACTCAAGTTTGAAGTGACTGAAATACAATTTTAAAGTGACACTGACAATCAAACTATGGTGTATGTATCGAGTTTAATAATAATGTACTGCTCTGTAGCTAGCCCTACAACACGCCTGCTTAACAATTCCGTGCATCATTTGAATGGTCTTCAAGCTGTATAACAGATCAGATACCTCTCGTATAACGTCATCTGAGCAAACGTCAAGGTGTCAAACGCAGTGTCTAGTATAAGTGGCTGTTTTGTGTGGAAAATGACCACTCTTCTAAAACAAACTCTCTTCAAAGCAATACAGTGACGCACCGCAAGGCATTTAGTCCGGTTGGGACGCTGCAACTTCAAAACATTTCAGGAAATAAATTAAACGCGGCGGGGCGAGCTAACATTAGGAAGCAAGTCGGGAACGAAAGTGCAAAAATGATTATGATTTTCCATATCCTGTGCAGCACGCGCGAAGAAAAAATTTGCACACTCGAAAACCATTGTCAAACGGATGGTACATTCCAACCAAGACTCTGCCGTAAACCAGTGACTAACACTTTAAAAAAGTTCACTCCTTGTTCAAAAGACTGAAAATTCTGCTCAAATGCTTGGCGCTTTGAAACTAATGCAGAATTTTACAGGCTAACAGCTTCAAGTCCCTTTTGCCTCAGCAATGTGTACCCAAAGGCAACTCTAGATGGTACTGTTCCCAACGTTGTGTATAGATGTTGTGTGGTATTGAAGCTCAGATGCAGACGCACATAACGTTTTCCTTTCCAGTATGAAATTTTTGCATTTTGTCCCAGTGCTAGGTTGTGGTACACGCGTTGCACGTTGTTTGTGGTGCTTACTGGCTGCCTGCGCCGAAGCGGCAGCTGTCCCCAAACCCGAGGGGCCCACAACATCGCTAAATAAGCCGATATTCGCCTTGACGTGTCTGTAATAATGCTTCATCTAACGTAACACAATGCGGCACATACACACACGCGCGTTAGTGTTTGTTGTGTTTGCGAGAATAAATGGTGAGAAACGCATACGGGATTGCGATTTGGGTTACAATGATTTTCTAGTTGACGACCCTGTTTCAGCGCGTGTATTTTTTGAAGTTAGAACCCACCGATTGCAAGAACCAACTATATGAAACGAAGTAAATCGGGAACAAAGTTTATTTTTAGTTTTTTTAATGAATAGTTTTATTTTCAGAATATATACTATTTACAGTAAAGTCTCGATTAAAATTTACACACAAGGCACAAATCACATTATTAGACTCCTTGCGCGGCAAGATTATGCAAGCCGGTCGACGGCCGATCGGGCAATAGTCGAGCGCTCAGAGATTCTGTAAACGTAAAAAAATACAAAACTTGAAAAATTGAAACAGTAAATTTCCTAGATTAAAGAAAGACAACACACCAAAATTTATTTTTCCATATTTTTTCCCGACGGACGCGTGAATGTCGTGCACGTGCTTTCGGCGCAGCTCGAATGGCAATCGGATCAGTTTCGTCAACGCCTCAAGGTCAAGCTCGTCTTCCAGTGAGGTTCGAAGTAGCTGAAAATAGGAAAAATATAAACATTTTTGAAACGTTGCGTTTTGAACCCGTTGCAAAAATCAATGTCGGTCTTGGGATTGGCTTCGGACTTGGGCCACACGCATTTTTTTTATCATAAACTCAACCAGCACAAGCGTGGCATTGGTGCGCGGGGAAGAAATGTCTTTTACGCTTGTCAATGCACGATATACAGCAGGTACTCGAAAAGTTTCCGAATATGCTGCCACAAAAAATATGTGCAGAAACGCCAAGTTCGTTACCGACACCAGATCGAGTTTGATGTTTGCTTCTGTTGTGTACTTTTGTTTGCCAATGAGTGAAAAATAATTAAAGAAAAATGAAGAAAACGAACCAAATAAGCGGAATGCATGAATGTAATACGTTCAGTCTGTTGAGAATGGTACGTGATGAGAAACTCCCGTACGTCAATCGCCTCTTCGCATTTCTGAAATTATTGAATAGTTTCATTTTCACCCATTTTATCAGGGCTGTTTTCACTGACATGATCGGGAACCAACATAAAGAACATGCACGCCTCTTTTTGAACGTTAACGGCGGATTGGGATACCAATCTTTTGTTAATCATAAAGAGGGTTTCACTGCAAAGAGGGCCAGCATTGAGGTGACACACTGTTCAAAATAACCATTATTTTCTGAACATAACCAACAAAAGCCACCAATCTTCTTACCCAATCAAACATGTTGAATAGTCTTTGGATGGCTTCGCGCGCCGTGCTGTTTTGTGGATTGTAGTTGGCAAGTTTGAGAAATTGCACAAATTTAGGCAGCGTCAGTCGAAAGTCGGATTCGACCAGTGAGCGATCGTTTTTTATGCTGCTCCAGTGCACGTCCAGTGTTTCGGTTGGACGCGGGATGCTGCAAACGCAAACGCACGTTTTTCGGCTAGTTTTAATGTCGTTGACGCAAGTGTACGGGTCCTTGGGTACTCGTTGGGTCTCTCAAACAGCGTACCCTCTTTACGGTGAGCGTCCTTCGGCTAATACTAATGTTGTCAACGCATGTCGTGTGCGCGCAATACAGACCCCCAAACAAGCGTTGTAAACAAGGTGTTGCGCCAATTATTTTCGTCGAAAAGATTAGCCAAGAATTTCCGGATCGGATTTTTGCTGCACAAATCTAGGATGCGCAATAAACCGGGGGATTTTGCAGTGTTTGGTCACCAAGCTTGTAGCTTTAATGTCGTGCATTCACAGGACTGATAAGGTGAGTGCTCTTCATCGTCGGTGACTGCCCGTGTCACTCGGCACAAACGGGGTAGACGCTAAGCCGCCAGACTCTATCAAATTGGAAATCATCAACCAAATGAACGTGTTTAGAGTCAGTCCACCAACCTCAACTTATCACAGAGCTGCCAGAATTTAGCTAATTTCGGCGTTTTCAAATCGAAAGTGATGTGGGGCAGATCATCGAGTGAATACGGACTCAGCGGCATGTTGAGCGCTGCAGCCATGCGGGCGCGCACCTGCCGAAAAAATAAAGTTTGATTAAGATGTAGCTTAAAATAACCATTTTTAGCTGTTTAAACATGGCACATTTTCAGCATAGATGGGCGGCGATTGCCGTTCAATGGCGTCCGGCTCATAAACGTCCAGATATTCCATCTCAAAGTAGCTGATCGGACGACATAACGACAGCCAGAACAGCGTGAAGCTGGAAGTTCAAGAAATAATGATGTTTCACAACGACAGTAGTTTCCAACAAAATACAGCGGCTACATACAGTTAACCCTCTTTATACAGTGGCAAAATCGCCGCGATAAAGTGTTGGCGACACTCTAGTCTGGCGCTTGACAGAAGGCGTTTGCGTATTAAAGTTAATACAGGGTGATTCAAAAGTACCCTCAAGATTGCTGTGTTTCTGGTCATAGCATGTGATAGACCAAACGGACATAGTTCGTTTATAGCTTAACGAAGTCGTCAGGCGATCATGCATACTCTGAATAGCATGAATTGAATGAAACACACCGATCCCTGATGTTTCAAGGCACATTTGTGGTGCTCATACGCGTCATTTGCGAAAACAGTGCAGAATGGTATGCAATTTCTTATTTTTGTGCGTTGGTATTTGATATTATTGTTTGAAAATGCAACGGCTATGTGTCTAACAAAGAACCCCAGCGTATTGAAATCTGTTTATTTAATTGCACCTTCAGAAGTCGAAATTTCTAACAAGATCACCGTAATTTTAAGAGCAAAGTAACAACCTATCAGCGAAACTTTGGAACACACGATTGAGCATCACATCACCAACACCGGCCAGCACACCCCCTGATTCGCGTTCCCAATTGCACCAGATCATTGTTTTGGTTTGGCGGTTGGAATAGACGACCTTTTAGATGTCCGAACACGAAGAAATCGAGTGGCGACAAATCAGGGGAATGGGGCACAGGGAACAATTTCTGATTACGCGACAGGACGAACTTGTTCACCAGGAAAACTTGCAGCGTATTCGTTCTGAGTGCGGATTATCGACCCGGTTCTATTGAACATTGAAACATCTCGTGTTTCATTCAATTCATGCTATTGAACCATGAAAATCGTTTCTCGTTATCACGTCGTAAATCCCCCATGTTGACAGGATGCTCCAAACAGCAAAAAAGTTGAGAACACTATGGCACTGGAATCATGTAAGAACAATAATAATGTAAGAAGCTTTAAAAATTGCTTCCATAAACGCAATGATTAGAAAAAATTAAATAATAAATCTTCAAAATTGCCAGCTGATGGCCTCCGGCTGGTAATGAATCGTTGCTTGCGTTTGCGGGGAGAGCTGAATGAAACATCTGAGCTGCGTTAATTTAGTTTTGATCGTTGTTGTGTGCAATGAATGATTTCGCTTGTTGCTTTGAATGAACCATAACTTTTCGCAGAACAGCCAGGCAACCGACAGACTGGGCAAAGTTTTGCAGGGAAAAAAGCAAGCGAATCGGCATCAATGAAATCCATTGTGTAACCGGTTGTTGCACTGTTTTCGCAAATGACGCGTATGAGCACCACAAATGTGCCTTGAAACATCAGGGATCGGTGTGTTTCATTCAATTCATGCTATTCACAGAATGCACGATCGCCTGACGACTTCTTTAAGCCATAAACGAACAATGTCCGTTTGGTCTATCACATGCTATGGTCAGAAACACAGCAATCTTGAGGGTACTTTTGAATCACCCTGTAGTTTGAGAGACCCAACGAGTACCCAAGGACCCGTACACTTGCGTCAACGACATTAAAACTAGCCGAAAAACGTGCGTTTGCGTTTGCAGCATCCCGCGTCCAACCGAAACACTGGACGTGCACTGGAGCAGCATAAAGAACGATCGCTCACTGGTCGAATCCGACTTTCGACTGACGCTGCCTAAATTTGTGCAATTTCCTCAAACTTGCCAACTACAATCCACAAAACAGCACGGCGCGCGAAGCCATCCAAAGACTATTCAACATGTTTGATTGGGTAAGAAGATTGGTGGCTTTTGTTGGTTATGTTCAGAAAAATAATGGTTATTTTGAACAGTGTGTCACCTCAATGCTGGCCCCTCTTTGCAGCGAAACCCTCTTTATGATTAACAAAAGATTGGTATCCCAATCCGCCGTTAACGTTCAAAAAGAGGCGTGCATGTTCTTTATGTTGGTTCCCGATCATGTCAGTGAAAACAGCCCTGATAAAATGGGCGAAAATGAAACTATTCAATAATTTCAGAAATGCGAAGAGGCGATTGACGTACGGGAGTTTCTCATCACGTACCATTCTCAACAGACTGAACGTATTACATTCATGCATTCCGCTTATTTGGTTCGTTTTCTTCATTTTTCTTTAATTATTTTTCACTCATTGGCAAACAAAAGTACACAACAGAAGCAAACATCAAACTCGATCTGGTGTCGGTAACGAACTTGGCGTTTCTGCACATATTTTTTGTGGCAGCATATTCGGAAACTTTTCGAGTACCTGCTGTATATCGTGCATTGACAAGCGTAAAAGACATTTCTTCCCCGCGCACCAATGCCACGCTTGTGCTGGTTGAGTTTATGATAAAAAAAATGCGTGTGGCCCAAGTCCGAAGCCAATCCCAAGACCGACATTGATTTTTGCAACGGGTTCAAAACGCAACGTTTCAAAAATGTTTATATTTTTCCTATTTTCAGCTACTTCGAACCTCACTGGAAGACGAGCTTGACCTTGAGGCGTTGACGAAACTGATCCGATTGCCATTCGAGCTGCGCCGAAAGCACGTGCACGACATTCACGCGTCCGTCGGGAAAAAATATGGAAAAATAAATTTTGGTGTGTTGTCTTTCTTTAATCTAGGAAATTTACTGTTTCAATTTTTCAAGTTTTGTATTTTTTTACGTTTACAGAATCTCTGAGCGCTCGACTATTGCCCGATCGGCCGTCGACCGGCTTGCATAATCTTGCCGCGCAAGGAGTCTAATAATGTGATTTGTGCCTTGTGTGTAAATTTTAATCGAGACTTTACTGTAAATAGTATATATTCTGAAAATAAAACTATTCATTAAAAAAACTAAAAATAAACTTTGTTCCCGATTTACTTCGTTTCATATAGTTGGTTCTTGCAATCGGTGGGTTCTAACTTCAAAAAATACACGCGCTGAAACAGGGTCGTCAACTAGAAAATCATTGTAACCCAAATCGCAATCCCGTATGCGTTTCTCACCATTTATTCTCGCAAACACAACAAACACTAACGCGCGTGTGTGTATGTGCCGCATTGTGTTACGTTAGATGAAGCATTATTACAGACACGTCAAGGCGAATATCGGCTTATTTAGCGATGTTGTGGGCCCCTCGGGTTTGGGGACAGCTGCCGCTTCGGCGCAGGCAGCCAGTAAGCACCACAAACAACGTGCAACGCGTGTACCACAACCTAGCACTGGGACAAAATGCAAAAATTTCATACTGGAAAGGAAAACGTTATGTGCGTCTGCATCTGAGCTTCAATACCACACAACATCTATACACAACGTTGGGAACAGTACCATCTAGAGTTGCCTTTGGGTACACATTGCTGAGGCAAAAGGGACTTGAAGCTGTTAGCCTGTAAAATTCTGCATTAGTTTCAAAGCGCCAAGCATTTGAGCAGAATTTTCAGTCTTTTGAACAAGGAGTGAACTTTTTTAAAGTGTTAGTCACTGGTTTACGGCAGAGTCTTGGTTGGAATGTACCATCCGTTTGACAATGGTATTCGAGTGTGCAAATTTTTTCTTCGCGCGTGCTGCACAGGATATGGAAAATCATAATCATTTTTGCACTTTCGTTCCCGACTTGCTTCCTAACGCCCCGCCGCGTTTAATTTATTTCCTGAAATGTTTTGAAGTTGCAGCGTCCCAACCGGACTAAATGCCTTGCGGTGCGTCGCTGTATTGCTTTGAAGAGAGTTTGTTTTAGAAGAGTGGTCATTTTCCACACAAAACAGCCACTTCTACTAGACACTGCGTTTGACACCTTGACGTTTGCTCAGATGACGTTATACGAGAGGTATCTGATCTGTTATACAGCTTGAAGACCATTCAAATGAGGCACGGAATTGTTAAGCAGGCGTGTTGTAGGGCTAGCTACAGAGCAGTACATTATTATTAAACTCGATACATACACCATAGTTTGATTGTCAGTGTCACTTTAAAATTGTATTTCAGTCACTTCAAACTTGAGTGAAACGCGGTTGGCTGCGCCTCATTTTGACGCTTGAATGGATTTTGTCAAACAACTGTATATGTGCATAATAATGTAAGTCACTAAAGTTGATTGACACACAGCCAATCAGATGCATACGGATTGTTATGATTCATCTTGTGGTGATTGTTCAGAGTGTCTGACAGTGACAACGATTTCTCCTTTTTTGTTTTAAGAATCTGCACACTATTGAGGCAAGAGAAAAATGTGAAAAGTTAGCAGCTGCCTTACAAATTTCTGTGTATACCGCACCTGGAGGGCACACCGGCGGGCAACTTTGAACTTCAACAACAACATTGCAAAGAAACGCAACCTTTTTGAAGGCCACGTTGAACCACAGTAACAACAACGACAATAACAACATGTGGTCGAAAGTATCTGGCGGGGTCCAATCGTTCGGTGAGTTCCGTTCATCTTTCTTTCAAAAAAATTGCAGAGATTTTCATACAATGAACCTTTTCATGTTACACAACGTTCCTTTTCTGGAGTTAACCTGGGTTATGTAGTACTACGTTGTATCTCAGTGTAAGGTTAGCTAGTGAAATTGTTGAGTGATGTCCTTGTTCCCAATCTCTCCATAAACTGTACTAATTGCCCAGCTGTCGTGAATTCCTTATGGACAAAAAGATAGGCTCGACCTGCGCATTCTCTCACGCCTGCCTGTCTGAGCCAATCAGAGAATGCCAAGCCAAATACATAACCACTCACGCCGCCCCCGTAGGACGCTACAAATCGGAAATCGGATGGGCTTCCGAATATAAGCCACTATCATCGACATTAAAGGGCGGCATCATAACAACGTGATGTTGCGCGTGCATGTGTCTGCTTTGGTGTTTACTGTGCGCTGCTTTGCGTTTTTTGGTTTTATACAAAGTTCACTGTGTTTTGCAATTTTTGCCTTGGTTGCGGTTTTCTGACTTTCTTTACGTTGTTTGCAGATATCTCTGAAGAAGTGCACCAGTTGGGCACGAAACGACAGATAAATTGTGTATAACAGTTGTATTGCGGTACTTCGTCCGACAAGGAAAACACACATAATAAAGGGCGGCCTTGAGTTAAATCCGGAAAACGGAATCCGGAAATATTTCCGGAAATCGCATTATATTTGCAGGTAAACTTTGGCGTTTTGCGGAAATATTTCCGAAGTCTGTACTGTTTATTATGTCCGAAGTTTGTATTTTTGCAAGCAATTTATTTCCGAGTTCCGGATTTAACCTCTGTAAGTTCGTCCTAACCCACCGGTATAATGTCATATTCAGTTATGTACCATCAGACGGTAGTGGGCGGCATTATTTGAAAAAATTATATTTTTTTTGGAATTACAATTCCCAGGGGACCTATGTATTTGGCCCTCTCCTACATAACCAAAGATTTCAGTTACCCCGCACACTGTACGTTTCAACCCCAGAGCAAGTCTCAAGTTGGTAGGCATCATTATCGTGCCATATCACAATATGCGTGGTCTCCAAGTTCAGCGGGAGCTAATTGATTTCCGTTGTTGTCTGTCATCATCATGTCATGTTTGCACTTGTTTCGCCCCCAGTTTATTACCCCACTCTGGTGGTCGCTTCCGGTCTATATGACCATATTATAGTCGACCCTCCGTCGGTTTTGCGGTTTCCACATTTTTCCGCAAGATGTACATTACTGGTCTCAAGAAGATTATACGCCCGGAACCTCAAATTCCCCAGGATGACCTCCGGTCTTTGTCTCCAGAAATAATCTTGGCCCAAATATGGCGTGCGACGGATCGGTTGCGTGTTTACGGGCGGGCTTGCACGCATCCGGAGTCTTGACTTGACCTGAATTGACCTCGGTGTCTTGCATTCAGCTGTAGCCGCTGAGTACAAATTGCTGTGTGGGATTGCTGAACATGCATGTTGACTGACTATAAACCTATTTTCTAAGAATAATATTATGACAAGGATTGTTCATTGTGATAGCTTCCAACTAAATTTTGTTCTTTTGTATAGCTCATCTCGAATTCCTGTCATGATGGCACAACATATTGTTTTGGCCAAGTTTGACTCTGATCATGTCAGCGAGTCAGCATAAAATGATAGCCCTATGCACAAAAATTAGTATGCCTCGCTTGTTTTTGTAATATATCTTCAAAAAATAGTTTCCAATAGGTATACCTATTTTATGTATACTTTGATCGTGATCAGAGCGTCTGTTTGCTAAATTTCGAAGTAGGAGCTTTCTTGCAAACGTCCGCATCGCACCTGCGCACCATGGGAGTACCCAAGCGCATTGAAATGTTATAGCGTTCAGAAACGTCGAATGACATTATGGTTATTTCTGGGTTTCCATTGCCTGTCTACGTTTGCTTACATTCAAAGTTACTGTAACTTATACATACATACTGTAGCTGCTGTACACACATACGGTATACATGCATACGTACGTGCATGCGAGCACGGTAAGTTCCAACTGACATATGTACACAACTCAGTTTTTGACCAAATCAGTTCCAAACTTGGCCGCGTAAACGACCACAGACGCCACCTACCGCCCAGCAATTTTTCATTAACGTGACTTTGGGTGTCGCAGACATATAGTCCAGCCACGAACTCATGAGACGACTTATCTTGAAGTTGACTTGGACGGATCCAATAATGTTCCGGTTCCACGTATTTCGGAAATGAAAGAAAGAGAAATGCATGTATTTTTAAAAAACACGCTCTCCACCTCGGTGCGTAAACTCCCTTTTGACTCCCAAAACATTTGTGTGTTGAACGATGTTGCTGTTCGCGTAAGCACGCAACAAATTGAGGTCAGCCAGCTAGAACTTGTCATCATGTCTCTCGGCCCAATCTCTTTCTTTTGTTTGCAATAATCCGTGTAACCGGCGCATTTTTGAATCTGGCCAAGCAAGCTTTAAAAACAGTCGTCTCATGAGCACGTGGCTGGACTATACGTACATATACATAATGTACATCTGCCTGCACCTGTACTCTTGTAGGCAGTTGGATTCTGAAATCGGTCACATGTGGTCACGTCATGTTCACTGGCCGGGGTTCATACACATCTTTATAATCAGCTTCTGTCTCGGACTTCGCGAGTTTTTGGCCAGATTTTTTGCTCGAAAGTTTTCCGAGTATCAAAGATTTGACCAGTGTAAGTCATGTGTTGCTTTTTCAGCAGAAACACGTTTTGCGCTGGGTGCTCGTGGTGCTTGATAGTGCAGAAACTTCCAAATACGCCTTTATAATCGAAGCCCAGGTCCGAAACCGACCCAACACCGACCGAGGTCGATGTTTACTGACGCCTCAAGCAAACACACTGGGTCACGGGGTTACTGGCCCGCCCTGGCTTCCTTCCTCTTGCTCTGCACTTGTCGTTACCGCCACGCAATAAATTGCAAACTGTGGGTTGGTACTGGGGTCTGGTCATGTCAGGGTTGGGCAAAAAAACGACGGCGTTTTTTCTTAAAAAAACGAGTTTTTAAAAAAAAAACGCCTGGGTCGTTTTTCGTTTTTTTTAAATCCTGAGTTTCCTTGATTTTCCCTGATTTTTCAGGGAAAGTACCCTGATTATCAAGGAAAATCAATTTTTTGTCCCATTTTTTTCAAAAAATTTTCGACCAATTTCTACTTTGTCGAGACACGTCGATATACGGCGTTTGACTTTCAATGATGACCCCGGCCAAAGTTGGTCCCATGATGCGGGTCTGATATGGGATCTTAACAACTCGCTAGAAAAGGGTTGAAACCCGTTTATTTTGCTTCAGAACACATAGAATTACTTCATTTAACCACGTTTTCTTCCCAACATGAGCGTTTTCCAATTTTTTTGGGGGCATATTTTGGTCATCTGGGCGTTTTAAAAAAACGATTTTTTGAAAAAAAACGTTTTTTGCCCAACCCTGGTCATGGTACCAGCAAGGTGTGTATGTACATACGGACTGTATCATGCACCGGGCTTGACTATCAGGTGGCCTGGGTGGGGTGTGACCTTGCGTGAAGAAACTATACGCGGTTTCGGTCCTCTTGCAAAAATAATAGTTTAAGCTCCGTTTCTGAGGGTTCATTTGGTGCAAATGATTGCGCGCCTCAGTCTTGTGTCTCAGCATACGTTTGCCGCACAGCACACGCGCCCACGACCGCTCAGTGAAATTACCAATTCCCCGGACGCGGGACCTGTGGCTTTGCGCGAGCATGAAAAACATTATGCGACAATAATATGAGACCTGAATACCACAATGCATTAATTGCCTGTTCGGCCAAGGCGAGGCATGACAACCAATTGAAAGGGTCTCGTTTTACATGCCAAGTTGTCTGTCTGGGAACCGGCCCAGCAACAAACTTGGCTCATTCCACACTTAGTATGCGGAATACTAGTGCCGACGCAGCATTGCGGCCGTTTGTAGTTGTTGTCAACTGACCTGTCTATTGGCACACATGATTCGGACCTATGTTTTGTACTCGAACACCGACACAACCATGTTTCTCAAGCGTTTAGTTTGTACTGTGTTTGAGTAAAAACAAACTGAGAAAAAACATTCTCTCATTGGTGCTTTTTATTTTCAGATTGTTTGGGACGCACTGCAGAATTCATTTTGCTGTCAGCTATTAATACTCACGTAATTTCTTTAGGGTTTTCCGGATTTTGTGTAAAGTCTCCACAAGCGTGCTAAATTTGAAAAATTTCATCAGAAACCAAGCCTTGCTGCGCTCAATATTATAGGTGATGCCGTCGAATTATTTTAAGACTGCTTCCATTTTAACCTGCTGTATTTTTGGTGTCCCAAAGCTTTCTTGATTCCAATTATCACGTTTACATTATTGTATTGCAGGCAACCTTCTGCTTCCGAACACCGTGCTTGAAACATCACGACAAAAGGGTTCGCGAAATCGTAATAATCAAAACAAGGTATGAGATTTGTGGAAAAATATATATGTATTTTTTGTGCGAACTTCTTTGTGAACTGCGTTGCACCGCGGTGCTCCAACCAACACAGCCGAAAAGCTGTTTTGAAATATGTCAGTGGTTACTCGCGAGCGCACGCACCGGCAAGATTGAAAATTTATGACTATTTTACCGCGTTAGTAGTTTCACGGCAATGGGTAAAGGAACAGAAATGACAAACTGCAGAAAATTTTAGATAATATGCAGCGCGGGACAGGTTGGGAAAGTTGTATCCTAGTGGGTATACGAATAACTGGTAAAAGTCGCACTCGGTAGATTTCATTTTTGGTCAGATAACAGTGAATTTGTTATCCCTGCTAAATTTGAAATGATCTGCTCGCTTTCGCCATTGTGTTGGAAAATTGTGTTCTAAAGGGGTTTCCCGACAAACTGTATAAGGTTGGGGTATACAAGGTTTAGCCGAACTGTATACGTTTGGTTGTGCTCTGAATTTGTCCTGTGGCATAACAAGTTGAATGAGTCAATAGACAGCAATTATTTTTGAACCCTTTTGCAATAATTTGACTCGACCAACGTGAAAAGTTGTCTATTTGGTGTGTGCGGAAGTCGATTTTACACGATAATGGTCGAAATTAGTGATCCATGTATGTAGTTCAGTCGCAAAATATGATTCAAGCAAAAATATTGTTTGAGCCTTACACGTGTAGTCCACTCTAGTGGGATCGTATATTCACTCATGGTGTTTTCCTCCAAATTGATACAGCCCAGTTTTCCCACAGACAAACAGACGTGGGGACACCTCTGTGCCGTCTGGTCCAACTGTCAATTGCCTGCAAAAATGATCCGATTGTAAAATTTCAAAACCTGCGCATAGAGTCTACGTGGCAGTCATTCAATGAGCATGCTGTCGCACTACGCTGTTGATGCCAATGGCAACAACACTGCAACAACAACAACAACAACAACATCGGCGTACAACAACAACATCAACCTAAACAACTACAACAACAACGGTTGCATTCGTGTGTCACGAGAACTGGTCTACAACAATAATGACGCGACGGGAGTCTACGAGGGTGAGTGAAACATCAGTCAACTTATTTTTGAATCGCACCAGCAGGATTGGAAATACAGTTTATGGTGACCCTTTTTATGTTGAAACACATTGTATGAAAGGAGTATTTAGGAAAGAACGACCTTCTTCAGTACTCGCACCAATTCTCCCAAATATGCCAAATCACGGTCCCGCGTATGTTGACCATTCTTGAGATAAAAAGTCGGATCCAGAATAAAGCCACTATAAACAGTGTGGACTGTACGTTATGCAAAAACTTGCAGTCGGTTGGTGTCGGTGGCGCGTGCGATACAAGTGCGTTTACATCACCAACCAACGATACGAAGCGTCGAGGCGATCAATGCCGCCATCGATCAACAATAACGTCATTCAATCACAACAACACCAATTCAATAATAATGGTGAACAGCAACAACAGGCGAAATCACAGGTTTGTTGTTGATTATTTATGTCGCTGTTCGCCGAACTGTTCACAGCGAGAAGGTGCACAATAGGTCATTTCACACTGAAATTGTCCCGACTATCCGTGGGGAAACAGCAGAACAGGACTGGCAAACTCACTGCTGTTTCAACCCATGAT
>JASAMV010008993.1:0-35348 GCA_030248065.1 Rhynchonema sp. JSB1_4
AGGTTGGTTTTGAATTTTTTGTGTTTCGCTTTCAAACTTGAAAGAATCATCGCATACCGCACCTGATAGTCGAAATGTTTCACATCGTATCCCATGGCCCGATATCGTGAAGTGATGTAATCGGCTACTTTGCTATTCTCAGGTGATCCTGAAACACAATGGGTTAATTGGCGGATAATACTTCATAGATTAAAAAAAGTGACAAAAAAACATGAAATTACTTCAATTCAATTATATATTTACCTGTCAAGTGTCTCATTGGAAATGATGTGCAGGTCTTCTTCCATACTCAGATGGGCATTGGATCGAGCAACATTCGCTTGATCTGATCAATCACCCTCGATTGTTTGTCAGTGTCCAATCGAAAATCGATATCGTAAGGATTATCGATTGATTCGTGATTTGAAGTTGATTGATTGGCCAACATCACCGACAGGGTGATCACAGCAACTGCCAGCAGCAGAACGATCGCCGAGAGAGCAGCGACGAGAATGGTCTGGAATCGAGACCATGAGCTCGGCTGGACGCTGAAAATTTACGGCTGATTGTTTTGTCGTCAACACAAGTGGTCAACGTTGGCCGTTTGACTGCGCTTCAATGACGCTTAAAAAGTACAGGTACATACATACGTAAAGGGATGAAAGCATTAACTTACAACGTTGGCCGTCAACGCAACCCAGTACGCGTGTGCTTATGTATGCATTGATGCACGTAAACACATTGCATTTGATACTCTCCGATGACAATTACATATAGGCCAAAGCAGCCCTGCGCGATCAAACTTTTTCAAAGACCAAACCTTTTCACGGCGTCCAGATCACTGAAATCGTCGTCGCCCATTGTTGGCAATTTTCGCGTTCGAATTCAAGTTATGTTGCCGCGCTATTTTTATGATTACTTTTTGTAATTTTTTTAAAAAATAATTATGTTAGAGGACCGCTTCGTTTCGTGGATATACCACAAGCAGGGGTTCGGTTCTGGAAACCGGTATGTTGTGTACAAATCGTAACCTGTTGTCTGCTACTATACTGTTGGTTGAAAGCCAGTTTTGTAAACAATTTCCACACCTGAGCAAATATAGAGTATATAGTCATCACACTGAGCAAATAGAACAGGTTTGTGGTTGTTTCATGAACGTACACAAGAACTGAAAAAACGAATAAAAAACCACGCAAAACAATACAATTTTTAAGGGCTTTTGAGCCAAAAACTGAAAACTCTGGAGTTTCTCGCTTTGCAGCATCAGCATCAGGAGACAGCTGATGAACTTGTTATTTTGTTTGTATGGCATTGTGATCTAATCAGTTGCGGGAACCAATATTTCTTTTTATGGTTTACGGGGGGGGGTGTCGTAAAAATGGAAAGTGGCATCAAAGATATGACTTTTGGCTATGTACATATATTAAAAAATAATCGGGACAATTTACAATAATAATGTGAACCGCGAAGAGTGTTGCTTTGAGTTGGTGACCTTTTCATTGTGTTTCTTGAGTAGGTCTGCATATATAGTCCGTCCACCAGCTCATGGCACTTTGTGTTGCGGCTGGCCGACTTGTTCCCTTCCTCCACGTTCTAATGAAAGAGAAATTGAGTTTCCGAAAAAAATTATTTTTGCTCCTAAATTGTTGTCTTTATGAAATCGACGTGTTTTATAGATTTTAATTTAATTTAATTTTAAATTTGATCGAATTTAATCGTTTTCGATACATTTTATTATTTTTTTTAGTTTTTTGCAAAATCGCTCACACTCAATTTCTTTTTCATTTGGAACGTGGAGGAAGGAACCAAACCAGCCAGCAGCAACACAAAGTGCCATGAGTTGGTGGACGGACTATACGTTGGCATCGAGCACTGCTGCTGGTTCCCAATGCACAGTCGATTATAATTTCAATGGCACTGGTCGTGGTACTGTATGTTTTCGTCCGATTAGGTCCGAAACATAGACGAGCTAGTGGCGATATAAACTGAAATAATATATGTATGTAGATGAAAACACTCGCTCTTGCGATTCACCCACGGCCCGGGTTCTAACCATCACTTTGCATCCTGTAGCAATACATTATGGTGTACTTCGTTCAGTTACGTATTGCTACATTTGATGCTCACAATAAAACCATGATTTGTAGGTGGTGGCTCTGAAGAGGGCCGTTGGGTTAGGGTGAGTGGACCGAAGTCCAACGGTTCAGCGGCTACACATTGGGTGATATTTTCGAAACGGTGTAAAGGTGAGTTGGGTGTAAAGGTCGGTGTAAGCTCAATCGAAAGCTCGGTCGGTGTCAGCTCGGTGTAAACATGAAACATTGCCTGCTGTTAACGTGGAATGTTTCATGTGTACACCGAGCTGGCGCCGAAATTACACCAACCTTACACCCAACTGACACCGTTTCGAAAATGCCAGCCTGTCGTCATGGATTTGCAGTTGAGCGCCGATCTAATAATGCCGCCTCGGCGTCCAACAAGCGCATGATTGTGCAGCGGGTGGCGTTGTGAGCGAATTTCGTCATGATGGATGCAGGGTTGGAAAAAAAAATTTTAGTAAACGATTTTTTAAAAAAAAATTTTTTTTAAAAATAAATTTTTTTTTAAAAAGTCTGAGATTCGGGGAAATTTTACCAAATTTGCCTAAAAAACACGCAAAATCGCGAAAAAATGCAACTTTAATTGGCAAGTCACTTTTGCAGCTTCTGGTTTGCATCACTTCTCAAGGGTGTTTACGTCATTTCGTGCGATCCAACAGTCTGTGCTTGATATGGACCGCTGATTGCTGCTCTGTGGTATCGGACACAACAGTTTGTGGCCGAATAAGCAAGATTCACTCGTAAACCACACAGAATTGAGAATATAAGCTGCAGAAATACTTCTCGGGTAGCTGAATCAGTAGTATATGACCGACCTGATGGGGTATGACATCGAAGTACCATGTAACACATGCATACTGTGTCCCATGTATTACGGGAAGGTATAATAACATCAGTTGGGGGTATCTTAGGTACCAAATACATGCCCCAAAGGTGATTTTGTGAAGAAAATCTCTTCGACCCTGAGAAAAAATGACAAAAAAATAACCCCCGAAAAGGCCATTTTTGGACGTTTTAGAACATTTTGTTCCCCCGAAAGTTTTTTTTTTTTAAAAAAAAATTTTTCAAAAACCTTTTTTTTTTAAAAAAAATTTTTTTTTTGAAATTTTTTTGCCCAACCCTGGATGGATGAATTCGGTCATCGCGCACGAACACGGGCAGACTGCGACCGTGGAAATGGGCGACCGGCAGCTGACACACAAACAAATGCAGCTGATTAAATCAGACGACTGCGAGTGCATGTATGCGACGTAGGCTCTACGACGCTGATTGGTTCACTTCTGCGTGCTATACATTCCTGTTCTAGTGCACGTGCACGACCAGGCCCGTGCCACCCAAATGCAGTCAACTTAATTCACACAACCACTTACTTCATAACTGCTTGTTGCATTCGAAAAATCAATTAAACAAAAAGTGTTCAAGGTGCGCTTCATGAGTTCTTTTGTTACAATATAAAAAACAAACAATTGATTTCCTGGCGACTGGACTAAGAATAGTTCCTCTGCTTTAAAACACTACAGTTTTCGCGCGCTACAAGCCCAGCCAAAGAAATGTTTCGAGCTACCCGCAACCCGCGCCCGCAAGTGCGGCCATGCCGAAACGGCTACGCGGGTCTGGGACATGGAATATTTTTCTGACCCCCGGCCCGCGCCCGCGTTCTGCATGGCCGCGCCCTTAGGTGGCTGTCATTCGATTTGGTTCAATCGTTCTTTCTCTTTTTGTTTGTTTTGTTGCACCATATCAACCAAAACCTTCCATTGCAGCAAATACTCGTTTTAAAATTTTACTTCCGATATGATCGCTTGTGAACCTGCATAGCGTGTATAAAATTTGGCGGTGCACAAAATAATATTAATGGTGCAAAAGTAATTTTCCAAATAAGGCACTTGATCAATCATAGGCCTGTAGCAAAATAATGAGATGAAATAAATTACTAATATACATAATGTATATTCATTTAATACACACATTGTACATACCTATACACATTGTACATATTTACCTAGTTACAAAATTCAATAACCTGAGTATCTTCATATGTAACCTGACGTTTCGCAGAACGTAGCCGTCCTTGTGCAAAATGTTTGAATGAGATCTCTAGGTAGTATGTATGTATGTATGTATCTTATATTACAGTGTTTCCTCCTAATGTAGTGACTCTGTTTGTAGTGCAGTTTTTGGAAAGCTCAGTGTCCTATTCGAGTGAATATTCTTCATTGTAACCGAAAATTCCTCCTCCCGATCATATGTCACTGCGTAAAGAGGGCAGACTGTATTATGTAGGTCAAGTTTCATGCGACAAGTCGCGCCCGCTGAGCACGATCACGAACGCTTTCAACGACGAGCTTGATGATCACGATCACTACTTCGATCACCGACCGAATCATGAATTGGCCAAGGAAAAAGGTGTCGATTTGCCTGGAATTATAGTGAGGTGCCATCGCTATTTCGACAGCTCTGCTTTGTTAGTGTTTATTTTAACAGTTCGACCAACCTTTCGGGGGCAGTATTTATGGGCATTTTCCCTTGCCGCACGTCTTCATTTGTTGTTGGCTTGGTTGCCGTGCCAGTCTTCAGCGGTCGAAATTCAGGTAACGCGATGCAAACTGCGGTCAAAACAACCGCCGTAACAAGAAACAGTGACAGTTTCATCTTGGAATCGTTCTAGCAACAAATTGTGCAGCTCAAGTTTGGTTGTCAAAAACAAACCAAGCGCGTGTTTAATTGAGCCATAGCAATAAATGATTTCAGGCACTGGCAGAGAGAGAACTGTTTGAATATACAGTGCATCGAGGGTATCTATGTACAGTACCGGGTGCAATTCTAGGCTGAAAGTTGAAGTCGCGTGCACGCGCATGCGAAACAGTGCAAATTGTAGGCAAAATGAAGTAACTTCGCGTGCACGCGCGTGCACGCGAAGTTTTGCGCGTGCGCGCGTGCGCTGCATATGTTTTAGCCCTGGGAAGTCGCGTGCACGCGACTTCGACTTTCAGCCTAGAATTGCACCCGGAACTGTAGGTATCTATGTAATCTATCTATCTATGTATCATGACTATTGACGTCATATTATACACATTTGTACAGTTCGAGATGCAATACTCTGGGCGCTTTCTGGCTCCATGAATGCAGCATGCACATCGGTTTCCATGGGACGTATACATAACGCACAGCGCAAGTGTACTGAGGATGCCACTCAGCGGCTGTGTTGCATGCATCATACATAATTCAAGTCATCGACACAAGCCACACGTGTGTACTCATGCACGGGATTCACATCTCGCTTCACCACTGAGCATGCCAACACGTGCACGCTGCATCCTGCAAGCAAGGACTTGCACAGGCTTGCAGCAGGACTGTATTGCTCCGTCACGTTCAGGTGAAAAGTGACGCACGTCGCACGCACGAGGTCCCATTCTGTGCTGATACCGTGACAAAGTATCCCACGTTCACTGATATTGATGGACCATGTCGGAGCATCCCATTTTTACACTCAGTGTACAAAAATGACGCGAAGGCAGGGTTGGGCAAAAAAAGGTTTTTGAAAAAAAATTTAGAAAAATTTTTATTTTAAATTTTTTTCGGGGGGAACAAAATGTTCTAAAACGTCCAAAAAATGGCTTTTTTGGGGGTTGTTTTTGTCATTTTTTTGAAGGGTCGAAAAATTTTCTTCACAAAATCACCTTTGGGGCGTGTATTTCGTACCTTAGGGAAAACTTAGGCTAAATCCGGAAGCCGGAACCCGGAAATAATTTGCCTGCAAAAAGTCCAAACATTCCGGACTCCGGAAACATTTCCGGAAAACGCAAAAATTTACATGCAAAAATAATGCATTTTCCGAAAATATTGCGCGATTTTAGTTTCCGGATTTAACCTAAGGGCCCCCTGAGTGCCGATAATGATGTTATTATCCTCTCGCGATGCATGGAACACAGTATGTATGTACCTACATGGTACTTCGATGTCATATTGGTCGCACAATGACTATATGAGAATCCATCCAAACTTTTTCCTGAATTGACGAGGCAGAAAATTCAAATTGACATTGCGCGCCAACGTGTAATCACACATAAAGTATGCAGTAAACAAAATGTTTCAGAGATTAAAAACGTGGTTGACTGGCTGGTTTATTTTCAGATCAAAATGTTTTCTAAGAAATACAAATAGCGCAGTTGTTAAGCGTGGCTCATCTTTGAAATCCTGAAAATCAAGGTGGTTTTGGATGGATTCTCATATGGGCATTGTGCGACCAATACCCCATCAGGTCGGTCATATCCGACTGATTCAGCTACCCGACAAGTAGTTCTACAGCTTATATTCTCAATTCTGTGTGGTTTATGAGTGAATCGTGCTTATTCGACCACAAACTGTTGTGTCTGATACCACAGAGCAGCAATGATAGGTCCATATCAAGCACAGACAGTTGGATCGCACCGAAATGACGTAAACACCCTTCACAAGTGATGCAAACCAAGTCACAAAAGTGACTTGTCAATTAAAGTTGCATTTTTTCGCGTTTTTGCGCGTTTTTAAGGCAAATTTGGTAAAATTTCCCCGAATCTCAGACCTTAAAAAAAATTTTTTAAAAAAGGAATTTTTTTAAAAAAAAAAAACTTGTTTAAAGAAATTTTTTTCGAACCCTGCGCGAAGGTACCTATGTATGTACATACAAATGCACCAAACGCAAACGACGGAGGTCGGTGTGCGCCTGAGCATGAGCTGAATCAAGTCCGAATGTCGCCAAACTCCACACTTTCTTGGGTGGAAATGAAAGACAGCACCGAGTTGACATTGTTTGCAAAAAACGCACCTATACCAACTTACTAAATCAAGGTTACTTTTGGAATGAAATCAAATACGTACCGTCATCAAATTCTAGCCGGCTCCGGCTTCATGTTTCGGTATTGATTGAGCAAAGAACCGAACTCGGTGCCGTGTTTAATTTTACAACAAAGTCAACCTTTCGATTTCACCATTAACCAGTTGATTGGCGCGATTCGTTGCGCACCACCATATCGGTACTGTCTTTCACTGCGACCGATACGAGATAATGGAGGGCTAACGTTCGAAAGGGCGTTAGCCCATTATTAAACAGTTACTCCGTTCGAAGTTGGAATCAGCACGGTCCGTGCCGACTGCTGGCCATCGGTGCATGTGGGATACCTACTGTACAGCATCGTGAGATTCGTCGTACGTGTAATGCAAGTAGCATTGCTTGCTCGCAGCCGGACCCTGTGTCTGTGTCTGGGCCCCTCTGGGATACTTGTGTCCAGTAATATTAAATTGACGTCACAACAATGGAGCCATAAACTCCCGCTAATGTTTGTGATCATAAAGTCAATCAATCAAAGTACCGTGCTGTAAATCGTTTATGTTCACGTTTAGGGCGGACTTAGGTTGAATCCGGAAACCGGAATCCGGAAATATTTCCGGAATACGCATTTTTTTGCATGTAAATTTCTGCGTTTTCCGCTAATATTTCCAGAGTCCGGAAATGTTTTGTATTTTTGTATGCAAATTATTTCCGGTTTCCGGATTCCGGATTTAACCTTAGTTCGCCGTTAGGTGGCACCAGCGTCGGATGACTGGGTTCTTTCCCAATAAAGAATATTTCGGGATTTCAGGATGATTTATCGAAAAACGCTTGTGTATTGTACTACGTATGTATATATGTACATACCTCCGTATGCACATGTCCGTGCCTGAGTGGTAAAGCCCACGCGGACAGTTTCGAAGAACCGGTTAGGCACCAACATTTTCTTGCGGGGCATGTCTGTGTGACCTGGTTGCACATCATGTGGATTTCGAATTGCGCTTGCACACTGTGGGCGTCTGTGACGCTGAATGCAGCTATATACATACATACTGTATGCACTGTAAGCAATGCAGGGTTCGGCTACCCGGTCAATCGAATGCTGAAAGAGAAGTTGGGATAACAATGCCGTTTTCGTGCCAATCTGCTGTTAATGCATTTTGTGTTTGGCGCCAGCCAACACCAAAAACCTTGTCTGAACATCGGTTTTAATCTGATTACTTGTAATTATTAGGTCGCTATGACTATATTGCTTTCCTTCTTGGTCAGTTAATTTTTTTCAACTATGTATGTAGCACCCGAAACAACCAGTCCCATCTTAACAAAAATCTGGCTTTTTACTTAAATTTGGCACTGGTCAATGCAGCATGTCACAATTTGCATGGAAACAACTACGATGACAAACAAGTATCGCCGATGTACATAATCCAAATGAGTGAACGAACACAGGCCCGTATGCAATTAGGTACAAAAATCAAATGCGTGGACACTCTATGTAATGAACCTCAACAGTAATGGCTCTCTCGAACGGCAGTTTGTTCCTCATTTGACTACACCATAACCTCGCGATTACCACTGTTGGTAATTAGTCTACTTCAAAAGTATGGTGAACGAAAGCTTGGATCCGATCGCCATATTACGCTGAGGATATGTTGTAAAATGATATCTTATGATCTGACGTTAGCTATTCATTACCTATACAGTTGGCCCTCGCTATAATAGACTAAATTTGTCCATCATGGCCAATTTTCCACTATAACGAAATCCACTAAACCGAGTTCTGTGCTGCAGTTCGCCCATTATGCACCCATGTTCGTATCTGCATATCCGATGTTAGATGATATTACTATCGAACTTGAAGATTTTCGCCATATTTAATGCTACGAAAGCGAAAATGATTGAAAATAGCAAACATCATAAAATTCCATTCCGTCTGATATCCGTCCATTATAACGAGGGTGATGGTAATTGTACGTGTGGTATATAGACGGGACACGCTAAATCCGTGCACTACCATAATAACGAATTTCCACTATAATGAACACCTTGCTACTGAAGAAAATCGGAACACGTGAAATATTGGCGGACGGGCAATTGAGCAAAGCCCATTTGTGCAAGACCACTTTGAGCAAGTGAAAAAGAGCAGAGTCCAAAAGAGCAGAGCCTAAAAACGAATGGCCTTGCTCTTTTTCACTTGCTCAAGGTGGTCTTGCTCAAATGTGCATTGCTCAATTGCCCGGCCACCGAAATATTCCATTATAACAGCAGGGTTCATTAGCGAAATCTACAATCTAACAGAGTTCCCACGTTGCTGCGGGTTTGAAACATTTCACAAACTGCATTCTTTGTGTGTGATCGCGCAACGCAACGTCACTGCCCTGTCACTTTCCTGCTTTATGATTCAGGAAAAAATTTGACCGATTCTTATAAAGTCATTGTGCGACCAATACATAGATCACTGCTGGGGACGAGCTTTGCCAGTATCACTGCACAGAAGCGCGGGGCAATCTAATCCAAAATATTTATATAGAACATCTTATCACAATCGCAATTTAACAAATATTGGAAATGAATTAGTGTCTTTCAGTCTCACATGTATGTGTCCTCTTCATGCTGGGTTTCGTGCCCTATGCGCCCGATCACGGACGTTTTCGAAGAGGAGCTTGATGATCACAATCGCAACTTCGATCATCGATCGGACAAGGATCAGGATCTTCACCTCACTCGCAAGAAATTGGTCGAGAAAAGGGTTGGACGGGCTGAAACATGAAGATGTGGCGATCAGTAGTGTATGGATGTATTGGTCATGCTAATCTGCCGATATTTATACATAGAACGCGTTGCCAACGAAACCGGTCCAAGCTTGGTACGAGTAGTGATCCAGTGAATTTCGAAATCGAGTCTTTGGGTTCAAGGTAATGCCATACATACGACTTTTCGATTACAGAATTTTATTCCCAAAATCACATTATTGAGGACGGTAGGGGCATCCAAAGTTTTGATTTTGGAATATTTTTGGGTGCTACCTAAAGTTTGGACCAGCTGCATTTTCATTGCAAATCAGACAAAAGCTGATCGATGATGAATCGTTAGATTTTGAGCGAGCAGCTGATGTTTGAGAAAATAAAACGAAAATTCTAATTTGTGGTTTTCTCTAACAGTGACGATTTCTTCCAAAAATCATAAATCTTTCAAAAAGGCTTATTTCGCGATTCTGAGACCAGTTCTGGAACAGATCAATTTAGCCGTCTTGATTTACAAAAAAGAAAAATGCTCAGGGGGTATAAAAGAAATATGGTTCCCTGGCCGACTGGCATAAAAGAACGATACTAGCTTACAACACCTTGTTGATATTTCATAAAGCACTGGAATAAACGTAAGTGTGTTCTGAGCTGTTTGATGCATGAAGTGAAGTTACGAGGTCGGCAATACCACCATCGTGTTTCTCGTGTACGAAAACCCCATAAACGACTTCAAAATTTCTGGTAACCCAACTTTTCGACTAAATTTTACTTCGGGATGCACTCTTTCCATACAAAAAGTCATGGTCATGGTCTGGGACCGGTCTCAGACATAGAATTACAAGGTAGGCGATAGCACCACCGTGTTTCTCGAGTACGAAAACCCCATAAACGACTTTAACGTTCCTGGTAACCCAACTTTTCAACTAAACTTTACTTCGGGATGCACTCTTTCCTTACAAAAAGCCGTGGTCATGGTCTGGGAAAGGTCCAGACATGGAATTACGAGGTCGGCGATAGCACCATCGTGTTTCTCGAATACGAAAACCCCGTACGCGATATTAACATTTGTGTTAACCCAACTTTTCGACTAAACTTTACTTCGGGAAGCACTCTTTCCATACAAAAAGTCAGGTCATGGTCTGGGACCGGTCTCAGACATGAAGTTACGAAGTCGGCGACAACACCATCGTATTACTCGGGTACGAAAATCGTATATGTGATAATACATTTCCCATGTCTGGTAACGTCTGGGCCCTGACTACCCTTTTGCTGAAAAAAAGGAAAGAACGTTTTTACAAAAATGGCAACTGTATCTTGCCCGCATTCGCGCCCGCGCGAACGGGCACGCAGCAAAATGAAATTTTGTGTGGACGTAAACGTCTACGCCACACAAGTTGTGTGCAAGTTTGGGCGCCTCAAGTCAAGTATTGTCAAAAAATGGCTTGAGTTTACAATTTTGAATTCACGCAATATAGGAAATGAACCATGGGTCGCTCAGCATTACCACGCTAGCTCCGATCCTTTATAAAGGTGTACCGATCGATTCCATCGCGGTCCATTCGCAGGTAGATACCGGTGGTGGACCACCTTCAGTTGCGTCCTTCACTGGACTACGTGTAATCATCAAAACATTTTTATTTCACGGCCGATCCGTTGATCCGCTGTGACACCGAAGTGAAAATGTTTCGATGATAGCGTACACTGGCCACGTTGTGAAAGCAAACCAAACCAAAAAAGATCCACCACCGGTATCTAAAGGCAAACCACACCAACATGAGCTCGATTTCGCAACTGGCAGAATGGTGAAACATTCATACGTGGCTGCTGATCTGGGAAAAGTCACACGTTGAAGAATACAAAATGAAGCATGATGATTTTCTCTTTCTATTCGTTTTGAATACACGCCACCTTCGAAATCGGGCTCGTGTTGGCGTAGTTTGCCTTTACCTGCGAATGGACCGCGATGGAATCGATTGGTACACCTTTATAAAGGATAAATCAATACGGCTAAATTGATCTGTTCCAAAACTGGTCTCAGAATCGCGAAATAAACCTTTTTGAAGGATTTATGTATAAATTTTTGGAAGAAATCGTCACTGTTAGAGAAAACCACAGGTTAGAATTTTCGTCTTCCTTTCTCCAATATCAGCTGCTCGCTCAAAATCTAACTTTTGCCTGATTTGCAATAAAAATTCAGCTGGTCCGAACTTATTTTTGCTCCCGGTTGGGCCGATTCAATCGCCTCGATCTCGGCCGATTTTCATCCGATTAATTTTATATTGGTGGCGTTCTGATCGCACGCATACCAGCTATTATAAGATGAAATCGTAAAAAGGGTATTTTAGCAATGAGTCTCCTCTTTAAGGTTCCGACCCTACAGCAAATACTAGCAATAAATATTAAAAAAATTGCACAAATATAATCTTAGAAAACCTTTCGGGGGCAGAATTTATTGGAATTTTCTTTTCTTGCGTGCTTTCGCCAGACAACGACTTGGTTCCGGTGCGAGCGGCGTTCACAAGCTGAAACTCAGCAACTGCGATACAAACCATGGTTGAAAAGACTACCATGACGAGAAATTCTGACACATTCATTGTGGAGCAGCCGATTCGGTGGCAATTTTTTTGTTCACTTAACTTTGGTTGTTTTCAGCGAGTGAGTCATCAAAAAATACGCTGCTTGTAAACATGAGCTAAAGTCGGGTTCACAATGCAGCGCTTTGCGGAGTGCGGATTCGCGGGTCATGCTTCTTCACTCACCCGTTTGTAGCCGGTGGTGTGCCTGTACCGTATTGATTTTTGCCCAGCCAATCAGCGCGCCCATCATGCCACTGTCGTGCGTTCCTCTAAGCGGTCAGCACCGGTTGCAGAAAGACATCGGCACCACCGCCAATTTTGACACTTACATATGGCTAGACTAGACATGACGATAGTTACTTCCGAAAAGTAAAAAAACGGACCAGGCAGAAAAATCGCTGATCCGCTGATCCGGCGATCCGCTTTGCATTGTGAGCGCACCCAATATTCGGCAATGCATTGCGCCTTGGGACCAGACGTTCCCTGTTTAGCGAAGCGGACGTCGGCTCATGTGATGTTACTTGACATTTGACATCGTGATTTTCTCTGGCTTTCTAGTCATGCCACGATCAACTCGTGTCGTCTCAGTACCATGTCAGATGCTTAACATTCTCTGGGTCCCATGTTTGTTTTGAGACGTACTGTACAGTCTTTTTTCGGATCGTTAACGTGCTATGGTGCATAAACAGGCCGATACCAAACTTTGGTCATCGGTTCGGATCGGATTGGATTTGCCTTGGTTGAGCGGTATTGTGCCGGTAATTTCGATAGGCGTAACAGTCGCTCATTTTGGTTCAGGTCGGAATTATATAGTGTCATCAGCAAATGTAGAAATATCCTTGATGCAAAAAGTGATCTGGACAGATCCGATCCGGTCACCAAATTTGATGCTGCTACAGTACATTTCCAGGAAAGTGGTAGCTGCACTAGGGCACACGCGGGTGATTAATTTGGGTGCCCGTGCCTAAGAATTATCGACTTTTTGCTTAACTATCGCACGCACCCGCACGCGTGTGACCTTAGTGCGGCGCTTGGGCGTGGGAAAGTCGCAAAATGCTTCCTGTTAAGTACTACTCGCAAATTAATCGTACACCCGCGTGACACTAGTGCAGCTACCCCTTTCCGGGAAATGTACTGTAACAATAACTCGCCGTTTATGCACATAGATCATTTTTCTCGTTTCTAACAACAAAGCCAGTCGGCCTCGCAGGCCCAATGTACCTACTGACAGTCGTCAGTGGCGGATCCAGCTTTTGGCCAAGGGAGGAGTTAAATCGAAAAAATTATTTTTATCCAGTGCTTGTAAAACTTTTAAAAGTTATTTTTATGTAGTAGTTGTTTAGAATTTCGCGCTCTTTACACATCATACAAAATGTGGCAACGCGCGCGAAGCGCACAAAATTTTGGCGCATTTACCTATACGCGCGAATGCCCGACTGCATTGAAAATGGGTATACTGTATCTGACCTTGCGATTTTTGTACTTCTGAGACGTGTCAGAGTGAAAATCCTGCATTTTAGGTGTCCTTTTTCCTTCTTCTTTCCGAAACGATGCCCTCCTTCAGGGTCCAAATGGGCCAAGGTTGGCCATGGCCCCTGTGCCTCTCCCGGATCCGTCCTTGGCATACGTACATAGGCTCTCGATAAATAGAGAAGTACGTACATTAGCAAAAATAATAAATATGTGGCTCACCGCTGATTTCCGATCGCAATTGTTTGGGTGACGACATTGCCAAGTGACGCTAATCTGATTCCGTTGTTCAGTTCACACGTGTAAGATCCCGACAGGTGGAGAACACAGATTTCCGCATTTTTGTCTCAACGCTCCAAGTCTGCATGCACGTGCACCTCATTTTTTGCGCAATCCTCTGAGCAGGCCAAGAACACCGGTATGTCCATTTTGAGTCAACCGGCCCACCTTCGACGTTTACGGTAAACAGCTTTCACGGTGATCGAAATGCTGGTTTCAGTAATCGGGAAAACAAAGAAAAATGCACATGATACGGCAAGATACTGAGTGCAGTAATGCTTGACTGTTGCGCCTGCTTTCGCAGACAGACCTGGGCGCCAGGGCTCGTCAGTGCAAACTCCTCTGGTAGCCTGCCTCTGGGTTGGCAGCATCACTGCGGGCAAATTCATAGACAGAGCTCCGTCACATAGCGAGGCAGAGCCACTACAAGAAGTGGTCCGAGTTCTCGAAAACCAATTGCGCGCAGTGATTACGTGCAAGCGAAGGAATTCTCGAAACTCTAAGTCACGTGCAAAGTATGTTGAAAATGCAACGCAAAAATGCAAAATTGGATTGCACAATGGCACAATTGAATTGCTCAAGGGCAATGACTGCGCGCATTCATTGGGTTCAATCGTTTGCGAGAAATCGACCCATTGTGAAGTATAACAATGTACTGAGCGCAATAATGTTGGTCCGTTTCGCCTTGCTTTCGCCAGAGCTCGTCAGTGCGAACGCATCTGGCAAATTTACCTAAGACTGGACCCGAATAGAGCGATCAGCAAGTTTGATGTCACTCAACGACATTGAGGCTGACTTATATCACAGATGTTGGTATGAACGCATAAGGGCAAACCACGCCAACACGAGCCCGATTTCGGTGGTGGTGTACTTGCAAACACAAAGAAAGAGAAAATCCTCATGCACCACGTTGTATTTTACATAAAGTGTAACGTTTCCCAAATCAGCACCCACATCTGACTGTTTCACCGATCTGCCACCTCCGGAATCACGCTCGTGTTGGAGTAGTGCTACTATAGGTACATTAAAATATAGTACATGTGTATTCGTGGTAGACGTATGAATGAGAATTGTCGACATCAGGTCATCACCGACCGACATCGATCGCACTATGAGCGATGTTGTGCGAACAATGACGTCAATGGATATACTTTGCATATCAACCACGCAGTCAGTGGGTATTAACGTCACTTTTTGCTGTTTCCATGACATCATTGTGATGAATTGGACAGAAGATCGTAAAACGATTCTTGAATGAACTGCGCACATACATACATCATCGGACTGACGTCAGCAACATTGACCAGTTACTGCAATGGGAAACATTGGGTGGTATTCACAAAACAAAGTCAAGCTCACCATCGAGCTCAAAGTCAAAGTTCAAAGTCCAGTGTTTCGGCGTCACGCTGGCCGATACCGTTGCTGTGCGTGGTTTTATGCGTTTCTCGGGATACTATTTTAAAAATATGATGTAACACAAGCGTTTCTTATTCTGAAGATTATTTCTGAGTGATACACATTATAATTTCTGATCAATTATATTGAAATTAATGTAGCGTTCGCGATCACTGACCGCAGTCAAATTTTTTCGCACCGCCGTCGGTGATCATCTATTCATTTGTTTGCCTCTTTTCATAAATTCATGAAACTCTGAAATACTTCTCCAAAATGCTTGTCTTACACACCCGTAAAATAATACTTTGGCAAGAAAGGCATCCTGTCTTGCACAGTAATGCGTCAAAGTTGACCCTTCGTTTAGAAAATCGCGTCTGCTGCATGAGCCAGCGTTGAGCTTGAATTTGTCTTGTGAATTCCACCCTTTGCTTTGTGTGTGGAGTGGATATACATACAGGTTAGGGTCGACTAAAAAACGACAATGCATTTTTCAAACGATGCTAGTTTTTTCGGTTTTTTTATCAGGAATTTTCGTAGGTTTTTCTAATTTGTCTGGCAAATGACCGTGATTTTCAAAGAAAACTGATTTTTGAATATAATGTCCGATTTTCTATCTAATTTTTACTTTATCGCCAACCAGTGCGCGGCCTGATCTGCAAAGCGCACGCCAGTCACGTGACAAATACAAGCGGTGTGTACATCAAAACAACGAGTCAAAAACTGCCTGAAAAATATCAATACTTGAATCGTACCACATACAGTGTGTACTCTAACTGACATGACATTGGGAGAATTGATTTCAAGTGCGCAGCCTTATCCGTCAAGCGCAGACCGCGTCAGTGGGGGATCCAGCTTTCGGCCAAGGGGGGTTGAATCCCGAAAAAGTCGGCCAAGGAGGGGGCAAATCCAAGTCATTTTTATATATTGCATGTTTGATTTTTCAAAAATTGTTTTTATCCAGTGCTGGTTTATAATTGAAGTGGTATTATGGAGGATGCATGCTGCTGCACTATTCGTTGTTTTTTTTGCAGTGCTCAGGCGTTTACGTGACAGGTCCACTTGTTGAATAAAAACAAGAGGACAAAAAATCATTTTTGTCAAATAAATGTGAAGAAACCAAACAGTTTCTATCTTGGGCGCGTTTGAGCTTCGAAATAAAATTACTATGTTTCAATTTGCAGCATGTGGATAGGGGAAATTTTACACAGGCCTGGACAACGATGCATGCAACAATGGAAATCCCAAAATCTGATACTTTCCCACGGTTGTGTTGATTTGGTATAGGCTAATGTCAACCTCTGTGTCAAAGTTAACCAACTAGGCACAGGGTTGGGCAAAAAACGTTTTTTTTTTTCAAAAAATCGTATTTTTTAAATCGTTTCAACCCTTTTCTAGCGAGTTGTTAAGATCCCATATCAGACCCGCATCATGGGACCAACTTTGGCCGTTGTCATCATTGACAGTCAAACTGCGTATATCGACGTACATGTATCTCGACAAAGTAAAATTTGGTCGAAAATTTTTGAAAAAAATGGGACAAAAAATTGATTTTCCTTGATAATCAGGGTACCTTTCCTGAAAAATCAGGGAAAATCAAGGAAATTCAGGATTTAAAAAAAACCGAAAAACGACCCAGGCGTTTTTTTTAAAAAAAGGTCGTTTTTTTTAACAAAAAAACGCCGCCGTTTTTTTTGCCCAACCCTGACTAGCCACAGTCGGCTGCCTATCATCAATCAATGTCTCATAAGGAAATCACAGATCTTTAGCTAAAATCAACATAAGAAATGCTAAAACTTCAGGCGAGGAACAACACTGATATGTAGTAATATGTACCACAGGGTCCCATTCCGTTCCGTCATGGCCATGAGCCACAAGAAACTAGTGCTTGCGTGGCATGAAACGCAAGACATTCAAATATAACTACAAATTGGACTCAAATTGTTGTACTAAGAAACCAGCGGGATATCGCACTTTCCATGTCGAAAGCGAGAGGCAATCTGAACGGCAGACTGCTGCCAATTGCGCGAAGGCAGGTGCTGCCACAGGTACCGATATGGCCGTATAAATGGAGTCCAACCCTGGTACACGTGCGTGAGACGCACTTTAGCTTTTGGTGTTCATATTCCATGAGTACAAATGCTCGTGCATGTTATCATGATGTATGCATACGTTGGCTTTGTTACAACAGCCAAACACCTAACCCCAAACCCAAAGAACAGCGAAGCACGAATGCACAGAGAACCCCCACAAAAAGCAGAGCCCCCCAGCGCAACCAAAACAACCACACGAAGCAACCACAGCCCCACAACAGCGCGCCGGAGCAAAGAGGAAACCGCACCGCCAAGAAAGGGAAGACGCAAAGACAAACGCACACAGGGCCCAGGGCCCACCACAGAAAAGACCCAAACAAACCAACAAAACATGCAAGCCCACGAACAACACAGCGCAGAAAGGACAACAGAACAAGGAAAGCAAAAAAGACCACAGGAACAACAGCAAAACCAAGCAGACGAAACAAACAAAACAGGAAAAAGGCCGAGGGAGCGCCCAACCCCACCACACCACCCGAAAAAGCAAAACAACACCCCACAGACCACGAAAAAACAAAACAACACCCCCCAACACAAACCCACCACAACAAAACAACCCAACACAAGAACAACCCCCCCCCAACCACCAATCAACTCAAAACCCCACCACAACAAACTCCACAAAACACAAAACAAAATCAACCACAACCACAAACGGAAGAACAGAAAAGACACCAAAAATGACGAAAGCCAACCAGAGCACAACACAACTGAAAAGAAAACCCCAGAACAAGACGCATCCCACCAACACTCAACACATAACCACTCATGACACACACTAGACACCCCAATACACATCAATCATCACAAGCACCACCACACCCATAGAGAAGACACATAATCACTAGCAAATCACGACAACGACCAGCACACAGAATCACCGAACCACACAACCCAATTATACACAAAACACCCAACAAATGAACCAAGCCAAAATCTACACTCACAGACACCATACATCACTACATTCAAAACTTACCCAACAAAACACCCATAACTCCAAACACAAACAATAACTCCCCCACCCCAACCTCCAAAAACAACACACCCAATCATCAAAACAAAAAACCACACCCAACCACCACACCACTCTTCTAAAAATCAAAACAACATCCCTCTATCAATTCCCATCTAAAAATACAAAACAACACCCCCCAACACACACCTCTAAACAATCAAAACAACCCCACTACACAACCAAAACCCCCCTCCAACCACATCATCAACTCAAAATCACCAATCCCACAAACACATCAAAACAAACAAACACCACACCAACCACACAAAAACCACATAACACCAACAAAACAACACACCAACCAAATCTACCAATCACCACAACCAACCAAACAACAACAAAATATACCCACCATCAAACTCACCAACAACAAACCCATACCCAATACAAAACAAAACCAAACAACCACCACACACCCACCAAAATCTCATAATTCTCAGGGGACCGCAGCCTCAATTTAGCCAATATAACACACCCCCCCACACACCAAAAACACATTTAAATACACATATCTACAACACAGTAACCCCTCCCCCCAACCAAGCCCCCCCCAATTTCCAACCCAAACCACCCTTATCGTCAATTTTTGCATTGGATCTTTTCCTAACGTTACATCCTCACAAGTTTGTCGGTTGTGAAAGCTTGATTTTAGTTCCAAATACAAATGCATAAGCTTCCGTGGAAAGTTTGACTTGTGGTAACGCGGACCCATTTAACTCGCAGTTGATGACACAAACAATGGTGGTAACTCCCCGGCGAGCGCGCGGCGTATACCTTGGTTGTCGTCAAAGTGAACGAACAGGCTTGTTTTGACCCATTGTATCATCAGAAACGGTGTAAAAAAGTGTATGAAGGCCAGGGTGCTTGTTTTGATCCATTATATCATCAGAAACTGACGGAAATACTGCATAGAGGACAAGATGCTTGTTTTGACCCATTATATCATCAGAAACAGAGTGACAACGTGTGGTCACCACAACCAAGGTATACGGCGCTGCCTCCGGCACTTTTTTCCTAGTACTTGTTTGTTTCAAGTACCCAAATGCAATTGGTTATTGAACTGTAATCGAGACTCCCCTAACAGGGAACTGCATGGTCATTTTTTGCATTTCACATTGATTACATGTATCAATCACTTAACTGCAGCTTGAATGTATGCATATACGTGGAGCTAATCGCAAATGCCAATCGTAATCTGTAAGCTTGTATGCCAGAACAATTAATGTATTGCAGCGTTGGTAACATCCTGTGGTGGCGCACACAAACACTGGCAAGCACACTGTGATGCCGCCAGTGTCGATTACCGTGACTTCGCACTTTCTTGAAACCAGCAGGTGCCAGGTTTCACTCTTTAGCAATACAAAGACCAGGACGCGCTGTTGTGGCAAAAATAGTGGATAAGCTTGGTGCAGTTGTTTTGGATATGAAACAACAATATGGGGCGCACCTACTGTTTGTGGGAAAGGTTAACACTACTGTAGCAAAATATCGTAGCTTAACAACCACATGGATTCTCATTGGAGTTTTGGGGTTGAGTAATATTGGCTAAATTGAGGCTGCGGTCAACAAAGCCAACGTATGCATACATCATGATAACATGCACGAGCATTTGTACTCATGGAATATGAACACCAAAAGCTAAAGTGCGTCTCACGCACGTGTACCAGGGTTGGACTCCATTTATACGGCCATATCGGTACCTGTGGCAGCACCTGCCTTCGCGCAATTGGCAGCAGTCTGCCGTTCAGATTGCCTCTCGCTTTCGACATGGAAAGTGCGATATCCCGCTGGTTTCTTAGTACAACAATTTGAGTCCAATTTGTAGTTATATTTGAATGTCTTGCGTTTCATGCCACGCAAGCACTAGTTTCTTGTGGCTCATGGCCATGACGGAACGGAATGGGACCCTGTGGTACATATTACTACATATCAGTGTTGTTCCTCGCCTGAAGTTTTAGCATTTCTTATGTTGATTTTAGCTAAAGATCTGTGATTTCCTTATGAGACATTGATTGATGATAGGCAGCCGACTGTGGCTAGTCAGGGTTGGGCAAAAAAAACGGCGGCGTTTTTTCTTAAAAAAACGACCTTTTTTTAAAAAAAACGCCTGGGTCGTTTTTCGGTTTTTTTTAAATCCTGAATTTCCTTGATTTTCCCTGATTTTTCAGGAAAGGTACCCTGATTATCAAGGAAAATCAATTTTTTGTCCCATTTTTTTCAAAAATTTTCGACCAAATTTTACTTTGTCGAGATACATGTACGTCGATATACGCAGTTTGACTGTCAATGATGACAACGGCCAAAGTTGGTCCCATGATGCGGGTCTGATATGGGATCTTAACAACTCGCTAGAAAAGGGTTGAAACGATTTAAAAAATACGATTTTTTGAAAAAAAAAAACGTTTTTTGCCCAACCCTGTGCCTAGTTGGTTAACTTTGACACAGAGGTTGACATTAGCCTATACCAAATCAACACAACCGTGGGAAAGTATCAGATTTTGGGATTTCCATTGTTGCATGCATCGTTGTCCAGGCCTGTGTAAAATTTCCCCTATCCACATGCTGCAAATTGAAACATAGTAATTTTATTTCGAAGCTCAAACGCGCCCAAGATAGAAACTGTTTGGTTTCTTCACATTTATTTGACAAAAATGATTTTTTGTCCTCTTGTTTTTATTCAACAAGTGGACCTGTCACGTAAACGCCTGAGCACTGCAAAAAAAACAACGAATAGTGCAGCAGCATGCATCCTCCATAATACCACTTCAATTATAAACCAGCACTGGATAAAAACAATTTTTGAAAAATCAAACATGCAATATATAAAAATGACTTGGATTTGCCCCCTCCTTGGCCGACTTTTTCGGGATTCAACCCCCCTTGGCCGAAAGCTGGATCCCCCACTGACGCGGTCTGCGCTTGACGGATAAGGCTGCGCACTTGAAATCAATTCTCCCAATGTCATGTCAGTTAGAGTACACACTGTATGTGGTACGATTCAAGTATTGATATTTTTCAGGCAGTTTTTGACTCGTTGTTTTGATGTACACACCGCTTGTATTTGTCACGTGACTGGCGTGCGCTTTGCAGATCAGGCCGCGCACTGGTTGGCGATAAAGTAAAAATTAGATAGAAAATCGGACATTATATTCAAAAATCAGTTTTCTTTGAAAATCACGGTCATTTGCCAGACAAATTAGAAAAACCTACGAAAATTCCTGATAAAAAAACCGAAAAAACTAGCATCGTTTGAAAAATGCATTGTCGTTTTTTAGTCGACCCTAACCTGTATGTATATCCACTCCACACACAAAGCAAAGGGTGGAATTCACAAGACAAATTCAAGCTCAACGCTGGCTCATGCAGCAGACGCGATTTTCTAAACGAAGGGTCAACTTTGACGCATTACTGTGCAAGACAGGATGCCTTTCTTGCCAAAGTATTATTTTACGGGTGTGTAAGACAAGCATTTTGGAGAAGTATTTCAGAGTTTCATGAATTTATGAAAAGAGGCAAACAAATGAATAGATGATCACCGACGGCGGTGCGAAAAAATTTGACTGCGGTCAGTGATCGCGAACGCTACATTAATTTCAATATAATTGATCAGAAATTATAATGTGTATCACTCAGAAATAATCTTCAGAATAAGAAACGCTTGTGTTACATCATATTTTTAAAATAGTATCCCGAGAAACGCATAAAACCACGCACAGCAACGGTATCGGCCAGCGTGACGCCGAAACACTGGACTTTGAACTTTGACTTTGAGCTCGATGGTGAGCTTGACTTTGTTTTGTGAATACCACCCAATGTTTCCCATTGCAGTAACTGGTCAATGTTGCTGACGTCAGTCCGATGATGTATGTATGTGCGCAGTTCATTCAAGAATCGTTTTACGATCTTCTGTCCAATTCATCACAATGATGTCATGGAAACAGCAAAAAGTGACGTTAATACCCACTGACTGCGTGGTTGATATGCAAAGTATATCCATTGACGTCATTGTTCGCACAACATCGCTCATAGTGCGATCGATGTCGGTCGGTGATGACCTGATGTCGACAATTCTCATTCATACGTCTACCACGAATACACATGTACTATATTTTAATGTACCTATAGTAGCACTACTCCAACACGAGCGTGATTCCGGAGGTGGCAGATCGGTGAAACAGTCAGATGTGGGTGCTGATTTGGGAAACGTTACACTTTATGTAAAATACAACGTGGTGCATGAGGATTTTCTCTTTCTTTGTGTTTGCAAGTACACCACCACCGAAATCGGGCTCGTGTTGGCGTGGTTTGCCCTTATGCGTTCATACCAACATCTGTGATATAAGTCAGCCTCAATGTCGTTGAGTGACATCAAACTTGCTGATCGCTCTATTCGGGTCCAGTCTTAGGTAAATTTGCCAGATGCGTTCGCACTGACGAGCTCTGGCGAAAGCAAGGCGAAACGGACCAACATTATTGCGCTCAGTACATTGTTATACTTCACAATGGGTCGATTTCTCGCAAACGATTGAACCCAATGAATGCGCGCAGTCATTGCCCTTGAGCAATTCAATTGTGCCATTGTGCAATCCAATTTTGCATTTTTGCGTTGCATTTTCAACATACTTTGCACGTGACTTAGAGTTTCGAGAATTCCTTCGCTTGCACGTAATCACTGCGCGCAATTGGTTTTCGAGAACTCGGACCACTTCTTGTAGTGGCTCTGCCTCGCTATGTGACGGAGCTCTGTCTATGAATTTGCCCGCAGTGATGCTGCCAACCCAGAGGCAGGCTACCAGAGGAGTTTGCACTGACGAGCCCTGGCGCCCAGGTCTGTCTGCGAAAGCAGGCGCAACAGTCAAGCATTACTGCACTCAGTATCTTGCCGTATCATGTGCATTTTTCTTTGTTTTCCCGATTACTGAAACCAGCATTTCGATCACCGTGAAAGCTGTTTACCGTAAACGTCGAAGGTGGGCCGGTTGACTCAAAATGGACATACCGGTGTTCTTGGCCTGCTCAGAGGATTGCGCAAAAAATGAGGTGCACGTGCATGCAGACTTGGAGCGTTGAGACAAAAATGCGGAAATCTGTGTTCTCCACCTGTCGGGATCTTACACGTGTGAACTGAACAACGGAATCAGATTAGCGTCACTTGGCAATGTCGTCACCCAAACAATTGCGATCGGAAATCAGCGGTGAGCCACATATTTATTATTTTTGCTAATGTACGTACTTCTCTATTTATCGAGAGCCTATGTACGTATGCCAAGGACGGATCCGGGAGAGGCACAGGGGCCATGGCCAACCTTGGCCCATTTGGACCCTGAAGGAGGGCATCGTTTCGGAAAGAAGAAGGAAAAAGGACACCTAAAATGCAGGATTTTCACTCTGACACGTCTCAGAAGTACAAAAATCGCAAGGTCAGATACAGTATACCCATTTTCAATGCAGTCGGGCATTCGCGCGTATAGGTAAATGCGCCAAAATTTTGTGCGCTTCGCGCGCGTTGCCACATTTTGTATGATGTGTAAAGAGCGCGAAATTCTAAACAACTACTACATAAAAATAACTTTTAAAAGTTTTACAAGCACTGGATAAAAATAATTTTTTCGATTTAACTCCTCCCTTGGCCAAAAGCTGGATCCGCCACTGACGACTGTCAGTAGGTACATGGGCCTGTGAGGCCGACTGGCTTTGTTGTTAGAAACGAGAAAAATGATCTATGTGCATAAACGGCGAGTTATTGTTACAAGTACATTTCCCTGAAAGGGGTAGCTGCACTAGTGTCACGCGGGTGTACGATTAATTTGCGTGCAGTACTTAACAGGTAGCATTTTGCGACTTTCCCACGCCCAAGCGCCGCACTAAGGTCACACGCGTGCGGGTGCGTGCGATAGTTAAGCAAAAAGTCGATAATTCTAGGCACCGGCACCCAAATTAATCACCCGCGTGTGCCCTAGTGCAGCTACCACTTTCCTGGAAATTTACTGTAGCAGCATCAAATTTGGTGACCGGATCGGACTCTGTCCAGATCACTTTTTGCATCAAGGATATTTCTACATTTGCTGATGACACTATATAATTCCGACCTGAACCAAAATGAGCGACTGTTACGCCTATCGAAATTACCGGCACAATACCGCTCAACCAAGGCAAATCCAATCCGATCCGAACCGATGACCAAAGCTTGGTATCGGCCTGTTTATGCACTCATAGCAGGTTAACGATCCGAAAAAAGACTGTACAGTACGTCTCAAAAACAAACATCGGACCCAGAATAACGTTAAGCATCGGACATGGTACTGAGACGACACGAGTCGATCGTGGCATGACTAGAAAGCCAGAGAAAATCACGATGTCAAATGTCAAGTAACATCACATGAGCCGACGTCCGCTTCGCTAAACAGGGAACGTCTGGTCCCAAGGCGCAATGCATTGCCGAATATTGGGTGCGCTCACAATGGGGAAAGCGGATCGCCGGATCAGCGGATCAGCGATTTTTCTGCCTGGTTTTGTTTTTTTACTTTTTGGGGAATGGTGAACTTATCGTCATGTCTAATCGTATTAGCCATATGTAAGTGTCAAAATTGGCGGTGGTGCCGATGTCTTTTCCTTAAACCGGTGCTGACCGCTTAGAGGAACGCACGACAGTGGCATGATGGGCGCGCTGATTGGCTGGGCAAAAATCAATACGGTACAGGCACCCCACCCGCACCAACGGGTGAGTGAAGAAGCATGACCCGCGAATCCGCACTCCGCAAAGCGCTGCATTGTGAACCCGACTTTAGCTCATGTTTACAAGCAGCGTATTTGATGACTGACTCGCTGAAAACAACCAAAGTTAAGTGAACAAAAAAATTGCCACCGAATCGGCTGCTCCACAATGAATGTGTCAGAATTTCTCGTCATGGTAGTCTTTTCAACCATGGTTTGTATCGCAGTTGCTGAGTTTCAGCTTGTGAACGCCGCTCGCACCGGAACCAAGTCGTTGTCTGGCGAAAGCGCGCAAGAAAGAAAATTCCAATAAATTCTGCCCCCGAAAGGTTTTCTAAGATTATATTTGTGCAATTTTTTTAATATTTATTGCTAGTATTTGCTGTCGGGTCGGAACCTTAAAGAGGAGACTCATTGCTAAAATACCCTTTTTACGATTTCATCTTATAATAGCTGGTATGCGTGCGATCAGGACGCCACCAATATAAAATTAATCGGATGAAAATCGGCCGAGATCGAGGCGATTGAATCGGCCCAACCGGGAGCAAAAATAAGTTCGGACCAGCTGAATTTTTATTGCAAATCAGGCAAAAGTTAGATTTTGAGCGAGCAGCTGATTTATTGGAGAAAGGAAGACGGAAATTCTAACCTGTGGTTTTCTCTAACAGTGACGATTTCTTCCAAAAATTTATACATAAATCCTTCAAAAAGGTTTAATTCGCGATTCTGAGACCAGTTTTGGAACAGATCAATTTAGCCGTATTGATTTATCCTTTATAAAGGTGTACCAATCGATTCCGTCGCGGTAATTCGCAGGTAAAGGCAAACTACGCCAACACGAGCCCCGATTTTAAAGGTGGCGTGTATTTCTAAAGAAAAACGAATAGAAAGAGGAGAAAATCATCATGCTTCATTTTGTATTCTTCAACGTGTGACTTTTCCAGATCAGCAGCCACGTATGAATGTTTCACCCATTACTGCCAGTTGCGAAATCGAGCTCATGTTGGTGTGGTTTGCCTTTAGATACCGGTCGTGGATCTTTTTTGGTTTGGTTTGCTTTCACAACGTGGCCAGTGTACGCTATCATCGAAACATTTTCACTTCGGTGTCACAGCGGATCAACGGATCGGCCGTGAAATAAAAATGTTTTGATGATTACACATAGTCCAGTGAAGGACGCAACTGCAGGCGGTCCACCACCGGGATCTACCTGCGAATGGACCGCGATGGAATCGATCGGTACCCCTTTAGACAGGTTCGGAGCTAGCGGTGTAATTCTGAGCTACACATGGTTAATTTCCTATATTGCGTGAATTCAAAATTGTAAACTCAAGCCATTTTTTGACAATACTTGACTTGAGGCGCCCAAAGATTCACGCGACTTGTGTGGCGTAGACGTTTACGTCCACACAAAATTTCATTTTGCTGCGTGCCCGTTCGCGCGGGCGCGAATGCGGGCAAGATACAGTTGCCATTTTTGTAAAAACGTTCTTTCCTTTTTTTCAGCAAAAGGGTAGTCAGGGCCCAGACGTTACCAGACATGGGAAATGTATTATCACATATACGATTTTCGTACCCGAGTAATACGATGGTGTTGTCGCCGACTTCGTAACTTTAGTGGTGAGACCGGTCCCAGACCATGACCTGACTTTTTGTATGGAAAGAGTGCTTCCCGAAGTAAAGTTTAGTCGAAAAGTTGGGTTAACACAAATGTTAATATCGCGTACGGGGTTTTCGTATTCGAGAAACACGATGGTGCTATCGCCGACCTCGTAATTCCATGTCTGGACCTTTCCCAGACCATGACCACGGCTTTTTGTTAAGGAAAATTTGCATCCCGAAGTAAAGTTTAGTTGAAAAGTTGGGTTACCAGGAACGTTAAAGTCGTTTATGGGGTTTTCGTACTCGAGAAACACGGTGGTGCTATCGCCTACCTTGTAATTCTATGTCTGAGACCGGTCCCAGACCATGACCATGACTTTTTGTATGGAAAGAGTGCATCCCGAAGTAAAATTTAGTCGAAAAGTTGGGTTACCAGAAATTTTGAAGTCGTTTATGGGGTTTTCGTACACGAGAAAAACACGATGGTGGTATTGCCGACCTCGTAACTTCACTTCATGCATCAAACAGCTCAGAACACACTTACGTTTATTCCAGTGCTTTATGAAATATCAACAAGGTGTTGTCATGCTCGTATCGTTCTTTTGTGCCGGTAGACCAGGGAACCATATTTCTTTTATACCCCCTGAGCATTTTTTTTTTTGTAAATCAAGACGGCTAAATTGATCTGTTCCAGAACTGGTCTCAGAATCGCGAAATAAGCCTTTTTGAAAGATTTATGATTTTTGGAAGAAAACCGTCACTGCTAGAGAAAACCACAAATTAGAATTTTCGTTTTATTTTCTCAAACATCAGCTGCTCGCTCAAAATCTAACGATTCATCATCGATCAGCTTTTGTCTGATTTGCAATGAAAATGCAGCTGGTCCAAACTTTAGGTAGCACCCCAAAAATATTCCAAAATCAAAACTTTGGATGCCCCTACCGTCCTCAATAATGTGATTTTGGGAATAAAATTCTGTAATCGAAAAGTCGTATGTATGGCATTACCTTGAACCCAAAGACTCGATTTCGAAATTCACTGGATCACTACTCGTACCAAGCTTGGACCGGTTTCGTTGGCAACGCGTTCTATGTATAAATATCGGCAGATTAGCATGACCAATACATCCATACACTACTGATCGCCACATCTTCATGTTTCAGCCCGTCCAACCCTTTCTCGACCAATTTCTTGCGAGTGAGGTGAAGATCCTGATCCTTGTCCGATCGATATAAATATTTTGGATTAGATTGCCCCGCGCTTCTGTGCAGTGATACTGGCAAAACTCGTCCCCAGCAGTGATCTATGTATTGGTCGCACAATGACTTTATAAGAATCGGTCAAATTTTTTCCTGAATCATAAAGCAGGAAAGTGACAGGGCAGTGACGTTGCGTTGCGCGATCACACACAAAGAATGCAGTTTGTGAAATGTTTCAAACCCGCAGCAACGTGGGAACTCTGTTAGATTGTAGATTTCGCTAATGAACCCTGCTGTTATAATGGAATATTTCGGTGGCCGGGCAATTGAGCAATGCACATTTGAGCAAGACCACCTTGAGCAAGTGAAAAAGAGCAAGGCCATTCGTTTTTAGGCTCTGCTCTTTTGGACTCTGCTCTTTTTCACTTGCTCAAAGTGGTCTTGCACAAATGGGCTTTGCTCAATTGCCCGTCCGCCAATATTTCACGTGTTCCGATTTTCTTCAGTAGCAAGGTGTTCATTATAGTGGAAATTCGTTATTATGGTAGTGCACGGATTTAGCGTGTCCCGTCTATATACCACACGTACAATTACCATCACCCTCGTTATAATGGACGGATATCAGACGGAATGGAATTTTATGATGTTTGCTATTTTCAATCATTTTCGCTTTCGTAGCATTAAATATGGCGAAAATCTTCAAGTTCGATAGTAATATCATCTAACATCGGATATGCAGATACGAACATGGGTGCATAATGGGCGAACTGCAGCACAGAACTCGGTTTAGTGGATTTCGTTATAGTGGAAAATTGGCCATGATGGACAAATTTAGTCTATTATAGCGAGGGCCAACTGTATAGGTAATGAATAGCTAACGTCAGATCATAAGATATCATTTTACAACATATCCTCAGCGTAATATGGCGATCGGATCCAAGCTTTCGTTCACCATACTTTTGAAGTAGACTAATTACCAACAGTGGTAATCGCGAGGTTATGGTGTAGTCAAATGAGGAACAAACTGCCGTTCGAGAGAGCCATTACTGTTGAGGTTCATTACATAGAGTGTCCACGCATTTGATTTTTGTACCTAATTGCATACGGGCCTGTGTTCGTTCACTCATTTGGATTATGTACATCGGCGATACTTGTTTGTCATCGTAGTTGTTTCCATGCAAATTGTGACATGCTGCATTGACCAGTGCCAAATTTAAGTAAAAAGCCAGATTTTTGTTAAGATGGGACTGGTTGTTTCGGGTGCTACATACATAGTTGAAAAAAATTAACTGACCAAGAAGGAAAGCAATATAGTCATAGCGACCTAATAATTACAAGTAATCAGATTAAAACCGATGTTCAGACAAGGTTTTTGGTGTTGGCTGGCGCCAAACACAAAATGCATTAACAGCAGATTGGCACGAAAACGGCATTGTTATCCCAACTTCTCTTTCAGCATTCGATTGACCGGGTAGCCGAACCCTGCATTGCTTACAGTGCATACAGTATGTATGTATATAGCTGCATTCAGCGTCACAGACGCCCACAGTGTGCAAGCGCAATTCGAAATCCACATGATGTGCAACCAGGTCACACAGACATGCCCCGCAAGAAAATGTTGGTGCCTAACCGGTTCTTCGAAACTGTCCGCGTGGGCTTTACCACTCAGGCACGGACATGTGCATACGGAGGTATGTACATATATACATACGTAGTACAATACACAAGCGTTTTTCGATAAATCATCCTGAAATCCCGAAATATTCTTTATTGGGAAAGAACCCAGTCATCCGACGCTGGTGCCACCTAACGGCGAACTAAGGTTAAATCCGGAATCCGGAAACCGGAAATAATTTGCATACAAAAATACAAAACATTTCCGGACTCCGGAAATATTTCCGGAAAACGCAGAAATTTACATGCAAAAATAATGCGTTTTCCGGAAATATTTCCGGATTCCGGTTTCCGGATTCAACCTAAGTCCGCCCTAAACGTGAACATAAACGATTTACAGCACGGTACTTTGATTGATTGACTTTATGATCACAAACATTAGCGGGAGTTTATGGCTCCATTGTTGTGACGTCAATTTAATATTACTGGACACAAGTATCCCAGAGGGGCCCAGACACAGACACAGGGTCCGGCTGCGAGCAAGCAATGCTACTTGCATTACACGTACGACGAATCTCACGATGCTGTACAGTAGGTATCCCACATGCACCGATGGCCAGCAGTCGGCACGGACCGTGCTGATTCCAACTTCGAACGGAGTAACTGTTTAATAATGGGCTAACGCCCTTTCGAACGTTAGCCCTCCATTATCTCGTATCGGTCGCAGTGAAAGACAGTACCGATATGGTGGTGCGCAACGAATCGCGCCAATCAACTGGTTAATGGTGAAATCGAAAGGTTGACTTTGTTGTAAAATTAAACACGGCACCGAGTTCGGTTCTTTGCTCAATCAATACCGAAACATGAAGCCGGAGCCGGCTAGAATTTGATGACGGTACGTATTTGATTTCATTCCAAAAGTAACCTTGATTTAGTAAGTTGGTATAGGTGCGTTTTTTGCAAACAATGTCAACTCGGTGCTGTCTTTCATTTCCACCCAAGAAAGTGTGGAGTTTGGCGACATTCGGACTTGATTCAGCTCATGCTCAGGCGCACACCGACCTCCGTCGTTTGCGTTTGGTGCATTTGTATGTACATACATAGGTACCTTCGCGCAGGGTTCGAAAAAAATTTCTTTAAACAAGTTTTTTTTTAAAAAAATTCCTTTTTTAAAAAATTTTTTTTAAGGTCTGAGATTCGGGGAAATTTTACCAAATTTGCCTTAAAAACGCGCAAAAACGCGAAAAAATGCAACTTTAATTGACAAGTCACTTTTGTGACTTGGTTTGCATCACTTGTGAAGGGTGTTTACGTCATTTCGGTGCGATCCAACTGTCTGTGCTTGATATGGACCTATCATTGCTGCTCTGTGGTATCAGACACAACAGTTTGTGGTCGAATAAGCACGATTCACTCATAAACCACACAGAATTGAGAATATAAGCTGTAGAACTACTTGTCGGGTAGCTGAATCAGTCGGATATGACCGACCTGATGGGGTATTGGTCGCACAATGCCCATATGAGAATCCATCCAAAACCACCTTGATTTTCAGGATTTCAAAGATGAGCCACGCTTAACAACTGCGCTATTTGTATTTCTTAGAAAACATTTTGATCTGAAAATAAACCAGCCAGTCAACCACGTTTTTAATCTCTGAAACATTTTGTTTACTGCATACTTTATGTGTGATTACACGTTGGCGCGCAATGTCAATTTGAATTTTCTGCCTTGTCAATTCAGGAAAAAGTTTGGATGGATTCTCATATAGTCATTGTGCGACCAATATGACATCGAAGTACCATGTAGGTACATACATACTGTGTTCCATGCATCGCGAGAAGGTATAATAACATCATTTGGGGCATCTTAGGCGGCCTTAGGTTAAATCCGGAAACCGGAATCCGGAAATATTTTCGGAAAACGCATTATTTTTGCATGTAAATTTTTGCGTTTTCCGGAAATGTTTCCGGAGTCCGGAAATGTTTTGTATTTTTGCATGCAAATTATTTCCGGGTTCCGGCTTCCGGATTTAGCCTAAGTTCGCCCTAAGGTACGAAATACACGCCCCAAAGGTGATTTTGTGAAGAAAATTTTTCGACCCTTGAAAAAAATGACAAAAACAACCCCCAAAAAAGCCATTTTTGGGACGTTTTAGAACATTTTGTTCCCCCCGAAAAAATTTAAAATAAAATTTTTTCTAAATTTTTTTTCAAAAACCTTTTTTTGCCCAACCCTGCCTTCGCGTCATTTTTGACACTGAGTGTAAAATGGGATGCTTCGACATGGTCCATCAATATCAGTGAACGTGGGATACTTTGTCACGGTATCAGCACAGAATGGAACCTCGTGCGTGCGACGTGCGTCACTTTTCACCTGAACGTGACGGAGCAATACAGTCCTGCTGCAAGCCTGTGCAAGTCCTTGCTTGCAGGATGCAGCGTGCACGTGTTGGCATGCTCAGTGGTGAAGCGAGATGTGAATCCCGTGCATGAGTACACACGTGTGGCTTGTGTCGATGACTTGAATTATGTATATGCATGCAACACAGCCGCTGAGTGGCATCCTCAGTACACTTGCGCTGTGCGTTATGTATACGTCCCATGGAAACCGACGCGCATGCTGCATTCATGGAGCCAGAAAGCGCCCAGATTTGCATCTCGAACTGTACAAATGTGTATAATATGACGTCAATAGTCATGATACATAGATAGATAGATTACATAGATACCTACAGTTCCGGGTGCAATTCTAGGCTGAAAGTCGAAGTCGCGTGCACGCGACTTCCTAGTGCTAAAACATAGGCAGCGCACGCGCACGCGCAAAACTTCGCGTGCACGCGCGTGCACGCGAAGTTACTTCGATTTTGCCTATACTTTGCACTGTTTCGCACGCGCGTGCACGCGACTTCAACTTTCAGCCTAGAATTGCACCCGGTACTGTACATAGATACCCTCGATGCACTGTATATTCAATCAGTTCTCTCTCTGCCAGTGCCTGAAATCATTTATTGCTATGGCTCAATTAAACACGCGCTTGGTTTGTTTTGACAACCAAACTTGAGCTGCACAATTTGTTGCTAGAACGATTCCAAGATGAAACTGTCACTGTTTCTTGTTACGGCGGTTGTTTTGACCGCAGTTTGCATCGCGTTACCTGAATTTCGACCGCTGAAGACTGGCACGGCAACCAAGCCAACAACAAATGAAGACGTGCGGCAAGGGAAAATGCCCATAAATACTGCCCCCGAAAGGTTGGTCGAACTGTTAAAATAAACACTAACAAAGCAGAGCTGTCGAAATAGCGATGGCACCTCACTATAATTCCAGGCAAATCGACACCTTTTTCCTTGGCCAATTCATGATTCGGTCGGTGATCGAAGTAGTGATCGTGATCATCAAGCTCGTCGTTGAAAGCGTTCGTGATCGTGCTCAGCGGGCGCGACTTGTCGCATGAAACTTGACCTACATAATACAGTCTGCCCTCTTTACGCAGTGACATATGATCGGGAGGAGGAATTTTCGGTTACAATGAAGAATATTCACTCGAATAGGACACTGAGCTTTCCAAAAACTGCACTACAAACAGAGTCACTACATTAGGAGGAAACACTGTAATATAAGATACATACATACATACATACTACCTAGAGATCTCATTCAAACATTTTGCACAAGGACGGCTACGTTCTGCGAAACGTCAGGTTACATATGAAGATACTCAGGTTATTGAATTTTGTAACTAGGTAAATATGTACAATGTGTATAGGTATGTACAATGTGTGTATTAAATGAATATACATTATGTATATTAGTAATTTATTTCATCTCATTATTTTGCTACAGGCCTATGATTGATCAAGTGCCTTATTTGGAAAATTACTTTTGCACCATTAATATTATTTTGTGCACCGCCAAATTTTATACACGCTATGCAGGTTCACAAGCGATCATATCGGAAATAAAATTTTAACGAATATTTGCTGCCAAATGGAAGGTTTTGGTTGATATGGTGCAACAAACAAACAAAAAGAGAAAGAACGATTGAACCAAATCGAATGACAGCCACCTAAGGGCGCGGCCATGCAAACGCGGGCGCGGGTCGCGGGTCAGAAAAATATTCCATGTCCCAGACCCGCGTCCGCGTTTGCATGGCCGCACTTGCGGGCGCGGGTCGCGGGTCACTCGAAACATTTCTTTGGCTGGGCTTGTAGCGCGCGAAAACTGTAGTGTTTTAAAGCAGACGAACTATTCTTAGTCCAGTCGCCAGGAAATCAATTGTTTGTTTTTTATATTGTAACAAAAACTCGTGAAGCGCACCTTGAACACTTTTTGTTTAATTGATTTTGAATGCAACAAGCAGTTATGAAGTAAGTGGTTGTGTGAATTAAGTTGACTGCATTTGGGTGGCACGGGCCTGGTCGTGCACGTGCACTAGAACAAGAATGTATAGCACGCAGAAGTGAACCAATCAGCGTCGTAGAGCCTACGTCGCATACATGCACTCGCAGTCGTCTATTTAATCAGCTGCATTTGTTTGTGTGTCAGCTGCCGGTCGCCCATTTCCACGGTCGCAGTCTGCCCGTGTTCGTGCGCGATGACCGAATCCATCCATCCAGGGTTGGGCAAAAAAAATTTAAAAAAAAAAATTTTTTTTAAAAAAAAAAGGTTTTTGAAAATTTTTAAAAATTTTCGGGGGAACAAAATGTTCTAAAACGTCCAAAAATGGCCTTTTCGGGGGTTATTTTTTGTCATTTTTTCTCAAGGGTCGAAGAATTTTCTTCACAAAATCACCTTTGGGGCATGTATTTGGTACCTAAGATACCCCAAATGATGTTATTATACCTTCCCGTAATACATGGGACACAGTATGCATGTGTCTACATGGTACTTCGATGTCATACCCCATCAGGTCGGTCATATACGACTGATTCAGCTACCCGAGAAGTATTTCTGCAGCTTATATTCTCAATTCTGTGTGGTTTATGAGTGAATCTTGCTTATTCGGCCACAAACTGTTGTGTCCGATACCACAGAGCAGCAATCAGCGGTCCATATCAAGCACAGACTGTTGGATCGCACCGAAATGACGTAAACACCCTTGATAAGTGATGCAAACCAAGTCACAAAAGTGACTTGCCAATTAAAGTTGCATTTTTTCGCGATTTTGCGCGTTTTTTAGGCAAATTTGGTAAAATTTCCCCGAATCTCAGACTTTTTTAAAAAAAAATTTCTTTACCTAAAAATTTTTTTTTAAAAGCTTGTTTAAAAATTTTTTTTCCAACCCTGCATCCATCATGACGAAATTGGCTCACAACGCCACCCGCTGCACAATCGTGCGCTTGTTGGACGCCGAGGCGGCATTATTAGATCGGCGTTCTGCACAACCGCAACTTCGATGACGACAATGGGTGGCATTTTCGAAAAGGTGTAAAGCTCTGTTGGGTGTAAGGGTGGGTGTATGCTCGGTCTAAAGCTCGGTGGGTGTCAGCTCGGTTTAAACATCAAACATTCCACGTTAACAGCCGGCAATGCTTCTTTTTTAAACCGAGCTGACACGGACCGAGCTTTCGATTGAGCTTACACCGACCTTTACACCCAACATCACCTTTACACCGTTTCGAAAATATCACCCGATGTGTAGCCGCTGAACCGTTGGGCTTCGGTCCACTTATCCTAACCCAACGGCCCTCTTCAGAGCCACCACCTACAAATCATGGTTTTATTGTGATGAACGAAGTACACCATAATGTATTGCTA